>JARBWK010000012.1:70720008-70899872 GCA_030556195.1 Anolis apletophallus | reverse complement strand
CGGGTTCCTGTGCCAAGAATCAGACAGGCACTTGCAATGTGAAAATAACACTGTGATTGATGCTTTTAATACACCCTGTGCCTGACTTGAGATAACATAGGCTAGATGGGTGGAACAGTACAGTTTGAGCTATGGGAGAACTTAATGCGAATAGAGAAAGCATTGCGCATGACAGAGAGTCTGACCCCCTCCGTTGCTGGCACAGAGCCTGGAAGTCAATGTTTCAAACTAGGGAACATCAGAGACTCAGCATTGATAGCGGTACTGTGAGAAAGAACTAACAGAAATGACTATTGTTCTCATTCATAGGTGTGACTTAAAGATGTGATGCTAATGAAAATGCAATGTTTATGGATTAATGAAATGTCATGTAAGCAACAGTAATCACCAGCCAATTATGATTGTTTTTATCCATGAAGAAGGGGTGGGCTTTACTGAAAGGCCTCCATTGGGGTATAAATGTCTTTGTAATGAAAGTGACGGGGTCTTTTGCCCCTGATTGCAGCGTGTTCTGCTGGCAGAAGCCCACCAGCTGGTGCCAAAAAATAAATCTTTTTGATTTTCACCTACTTCACAGTTGCCGTGTGTTTTCCCTCATCCTTGAACCCGCACGTTCAGGTAGCTTGGTAAAGTTAACTTGGTACTCGGAGTTCCATAACTCCTAAATTTGGCTGCTTCAGTTTGACTCCACAGTGCTCTCTGGATGTAGGTGAACTACAACTCCAAAACTCAAGGTCAATGCCCACCAAACTCTTATAGTATTTTCTCTTGGTTATGGGAGTTCTGTGTGGGAAGTGTGTGTCTTTCTGCCATTCCTGCCAGGATATCTATGTTGTGTTCATCGAAACAGGCCCAGGTTTCACACTGAGTGTATAAATACATTTAAAAACCTATTAACTCTATGTATGACTGTGTTAGAGTGTCATTTTGTGTCATTTTGGTTGGTGGTTTGTTCCAGGATTTTGCAAATGTAAAAAGTGTGCCGCAGCTCAAAAAAGGTTGAAAAACACTGCAACACTACTCTGATATTTAAGTGTACTCTGCTATTATAGCCTTGAGAGATTTTATTGCATTTCTCAAGATCAGTTACGGGCGGCCACACGAAACCAAAGTTGTTCCTTTGAAGCGTGGTCTGTGTACGTTTCTAAAGGACCTCTGATTGGCCGTTGCTGGGCAACAAAAGAGGCAAGCGCCCGCCCGAGTCAGTTTACGTTCCAAACCCGAAGGACCAAACACAAACTTTATGCAGCTCTGCAGCCTTCCTGCCGCTAGAGGGCCGAGAAGCCTCCCCGTGAGGAAGACCACTCTGCGCATGCGCTTTGCTCCTCTTTTTTTTGTGTGTCAACAATTCGCAGCGCGCGCGCAAGTGAGTGGGCGCGAGGGGCGGGCGCGATGACGTCAGGCGCACGTAACGCCGAGGCGGCAACGCGCGGCTTTTTCAAAATGGAGCCCCTCAAGGAGGGAGTGTCTCCCCGGCCCCCTTAGCGGGGAGGGAGGCACGGAGAGGCCTGTGGATCCGCGGCGGCGGCAGAAGGAAACCTGGATTAATGCGAGAGTGAGAAGGGAAGCCATAAAGGGCCGCCGGGGGAGCCAGGGCCGCCGTCATGGCCACCTGCATCGGCGAGAAGATTGAGGTGCGGAAACGGCCGTTACGCCTCCGAGAGGGAGGGAGGGAGGGGGAGAGGGAGGAGCGGAGGACGGAACCACTCTCGGGTTGAGGGGGAGCTGGGACAAACCATTTCTCAGCCGGGAATGTTTCCTGTTCTTCCCAGAGTTCTGGCCTGACAGATTGGGAGGCGCCCCCATGTTTGCTCATCGCCAACTGTACTACTTTTACACACACCACCCTGGGCTCCACCTCCTTCCCTGGAGACACTCTAGAATTGATGCAGTTTGACACCGCTTTAACTGCCATGGTTCAGTGCTATGGAATCCTGGGAGTTGTAGTTTTGTGAAGCACCAGCACTCCTTGGCAGAGGAGAATAGCAATAATAAGCTTTATTATTGTTATTATTACTATTGTTATACAATAATACAATAATAATAAGTATCCTGCCCCCTTTCCTCAAAGGGAGTCGGGGCGGCTTACAACAAAACAGCAAAGTTTGTGCAATAGTTTCAGGACAGGGCTAAAGGAGAGGGTAATGTCATTTGGCATTGGACAACATGGTACAATAAACAGGTTAAAACTATTTAGCCCTCTATTATTATTTATATCCCGCTTTTCTCCAAGCGGCTTACAACATATTAAAATCATGTAAACAACAATCAATAATAAGTATAAGAGATCATAAAATAAGCAGTTAAAAACAACAATAATACACATTCACATTCTTGTGGCATCATGTCAGATTATATTGCACTTCATATATATATATATATACATACATACATACACACACACACCCTGTTTAAAAGTTGAGGGGCCACTACTGAGAAGGCCTTACTTGTCCCCACCAACCTTGGCTGATCTTAGAGCCCGAACTAAAGACATTGGGGAACAATGATTCTATATCAATTGTTTAATGTCCATGTCTGATATATTATAGTTTAATTGGTTTTAATATATAGTTATATGTATTTTAAATAAGTGAGGCATATTGAATTTTGCCATAATTATGTTGTGAATCGCTTTGAGACCCCCCCCCCCCAAGTGAGAAAAGCGGTTTATAAGAGCAATAAATAAATAAATACTCACAGGACTCCATAGCAGTGAGCCATGGCAGTTCAAACTACATTCATTCTATGAATTTACATTTGGGGCATGTAATTCCCAGGAGATCACAGCTAGAATGACCAGATTTTGGGAGCCGGGAACCCAAAAAGTAACCTTTAAAACCACTTCCTTTTCTGCCCTTAGAAGAATACACAAAGATAGAGACATAGTATGCTGTAGTAAGATTGGCATATCAAATTACCCAATTCCATAGCAATACAGTCTTGCTCTCACAGTTCAAGTTGATGGGAACTGATGGGTAGATAGATATTGTCACCTACATAATATGTCTTGGACCTCTATTGGTGCTGGAGGAAAATTTCATTTGGGGGTGTGTGTGAAATTTATTATTGCAGGGAGAGTGCCCTCATTTGTCCACCCCTGAGGAATGAGTTACAGATTAAAACACATACAAATCCACTAAACGGGGATGTTGTAAGAACAAAGACTTTATGGGTTGCTGTGAGTTTTCCAGGCTGTATGGCCATGTTTCAGAAGCATTCTCTCCTGACGTTTTGTCCACATCTATGGCAGGCATCCTCTGTGGAACATGTGGCTGATTCCTGACTGGGGGAATCCTTTGTTGGAAGGTGTTAGCTGGCCCTGATTGTTTCTTGTCTGGAATTCCCCTGTTCTCAGTGTTTTTTATTTACTGTCCTGATTTGACAGGTTTTTCCCCTCATATTGGTAGCCAGATTTGTTCGTTTTCATGGTTTCCTCCTTTCTGTTAAATTGCCCACATGCTTGTGGATTTCAATGGCTTCTCTGTGTAATCTGACATGGTGGTTGTGAGAGTGGCCCAGCATTTCTTGGTTCTCAAATAATATGCTGTGTCCAGGTTGGTTCATCAGCTGCTCTGCTATGGCTGACATCTCTGGTTGAATTAGCCTGCAGTGTCTTTCATGTTCCTTGAGTCGTGTGAATTTGTGACTAGTCAGTCCAGTTTTGGCTTGTTTGAAAATAAGGGAACATCTGCATGGTAAAGTTAAAAGTAGGGTAGTTTGATATCACCGTAACTGCCATGGCTCCATGTTATAGGATCCTGGGAGTTGTAGTTTGGTGAAGCACTTTGGGAGAGAAGGCTATATTGAGTCATGGCAGTTGAAACAGAATTAATACAGTTCAACACCATTTTAATGCCATGGCTGAAGGCTGTGGGCTTCTGGGAGTTAGTTTCACAAGGTCTAGCATGCTGGTGCTTCACCACAGGACAACCCCCAAGTGAGGCCAAACTGTAGTAGAATTACTACAGTGTAGATCAGGCATGGGCAAACTTGGGCCCTCCAGTTGTTTTGGACTTCAACTCCCACAATTCCTAACAGCCTACCGGCTGTTAGGAATTGTGGGAGTTGAAGTCCAAAACAACTGGAGGGCCCAAGTTTGCCCAGACCTGGTGTAGATGCACCTTGAGGATGGGGCAGGACTGCGCGGGGCGATAGCTGGATTGCCCGCGGAAGCCTCTCTCTGTTTGTGTGTATGTATACATATACACATACACAGAGGCTTGTGTGTTGTGGTTTGGCGTCCCCGGGGGGCATTTCCTTGGCGACTGCTATGGCAGCGGGAACCAGGGAAGCGGCGTCTCCCTGGGGAGCGGGAGGACAGGCGGCAAGGCAAGGCGGGCGTCCCTTCTGCCTGGCCCGCTGCTGCTGCTGCTGCTGCTTCACTTCTGTCGGGTTCCTCCTCCTCCGAGCAAGATGCCGCAGTGGCTGCTCAGCCTCCTCCTCTCTCCGCTGCCCAGCGGGTCCGAGTGTCCCGCCGGCATGTCCCCCTTCCTGCCCTGGGAAGAGCAGCAGCAGCAGCAGAGGAGGAGAGCTCCATCCAGGTAAAGCCGGCCGCTTTCCTCGCTATCCGCCACTCCCAACATAGCTGTCACTTGGATCCGGTCCCTCTCACTGCCCTCAGTTGCTTGAAAGTTTTCTTTCTCCCAAGGCTTGGACAGGAGAGGTTTTGTTTTGTTTCTCAGAGTACCTCTTCCAGTACAGAATTAAGGCAGTTTGGCACCACCATGGCTCAATGCGATTGAAACTTGGGTGTTGTACTTTTACAGTATCTTTAGTCTTCTCTGCCAAAGTGTGCCGGTGCCACACCAAACTACAACTCCCATTAGTTGTAGTTGAGTGTGGTTAAAATTCTTAAAGTGGTGCCAAACTGCATGAATTCTACAGTGTAGATCAGGCATGGGCAAACTTGGGCTCTCCAGGTTTTTTGGACTTCAACTCCCGCAATTCCTAACAACTTGTGGAAGTTGAAGTCCAAAATACCTGGACGGCCCAAGCTTGCCCATGCCTGGTGTAGATGCACCCTTCAATTACAAAGGAAAGAAAAAAATCTTCTGCAGAAAAACAAGGGGCAGCTGGATCGAAACTTTCAACTAGCACAGTGGTTCTCAACCTTTAGTTTGCCAGGTGTTTTGGACATCAATTTCCAGAACTCTTAGCCAGTTTATTAGTTGTTAGGGATTTGGGGAGTTGAAGTCCAAAACACCTGGAGGGCCGGCAATTGCTCAGGTCTGACCTAGCGGAAGAGTCTAATTTTAACATAGAGTGCACCTACACTTATAGCATCAGTGCAGTTTGGAACCACTTTAACTGCCATGGCTCAATGCAAGGGAAACATTGCTGTTGTAGTTTTACAGCATCTTTAGTCTTCTCTGCCAAAGTGTGCCAGTGCCACACCAAACTACAACTCCCGGTAGTTGTACTTTGGTGTGGTTAAAGTGGGGCCAAACTGCATGAATTCTACAGTGTAAATGCACCCTTCAAGTAGAAAGGAAATAAATTTTCTGCAAGGAAGCAAGGGGTGGCTGGATTAATACTTTCAACTAGTGGAAGAGTCTAACTTTAATACAGAGTGCATCTACACTTATAGCATCAAGTAGTTTGGAACTACTTTAACTGCTGTAGCATCCTGGGTGTTGTAGTTTGGTGAGACATCCACACATTTTGGCATGGAAAGCTAAAGAGCTTTTGGAACTGCAGCTCCCATTTTACAAAGCATTGAGCCATGGCAGTTAAAAGTGGGGTCTAACTGCATTAATTCTACAGCAGTTGTTCCCAACCTTTGGTCCTTAATGTGTTTTTTGGTCCTTAATGTGTTTTGGACTTCGACTCCCACGATTACTAACAGCTGGTAAGCTGGCTGGGATTTCTGGGAGTTGAAGTCCAAAACACTTGGAGGACCAAAAGTTGGGAGCCACTGTTGTACAATGTAGATGCACCCCTGGGTATCTCAAAAAGTCAGGAGCTATGTCTTAAGCCACCAAACATTTGTTTGATGATTTCTGTGATTTATGTCATCTCCTCATGGCATATGATATATTTGTACCATCAGTCCAGGATGAAGTTTGGGAGCCAACTAAGATGACAAAAGTCTTTAAGAGTAGATATGGAAAGCGGAAAGTTGTGCATGATTATCATAAATGCCGGCAACTATACAGATTGGATATATCTTAAGAAATGCCATGGAAGTAGAGGAACGTCCCATTCATACTTTCTTTGCATCTTCTCCAATGCTTTTGTCATAGGGAACGGAAACAGGTATTCCTTCCCACATTTATGATGTACTTCAGTTATAATGCACTCAGGTTTTTTGTATGAAAACTTTGGGACTTCCTTGGTTTGGAACAGGGATTAATTTTAAGTAAAGGTTACTTAAATCAGGCATTTACACTATAGCATATGGGTGGGTGAGAATTACAGTAGATTTTGCAAAATGAGAAAAATCCACATAGAATAAAATTTCAGTAGCCAGTACAAATAAATATGAAAATAATAAATGACAATTCGTAAAGCTATAACACAAGTGTACTCTCTGTGTTTTGCAGGATTTCAAAGTGGGGAACCTGCTTGGCAAGGGCTCCTTTGCGGGAGTCTATAGAGCGGTATCCCTGAAAACAGGCCTAGAAGTGGCCATCAAAATGGTAAGTGGCCATTGGATCAGAAACCTACATAACTATGGGACCTGTAGCCAGTTGAGAATTTGGAATGACAAATTACTGGTGGGAAGGAAGTAATAGCCACATTTCATTATTTGAACTCTTGGTTTGCCACATTTTGGCAACTTCTTGACTTTTATCATGTTTCTGATTATTTGTATTACAATTATTATTGTTGTTTTCTCCTCATATTTATATGAGTATAAATATAGGAAATAAAAATAAATAAATATTGACTTCAGTATATTTAACTCTAAAAGAACAAACACCCATAAATAGATACTTGCCATATGTCCATCCGGCGATTCTAGCCCAGCTTTGTTGACTTTTGGCATGAAGAGGGTTTGGTTTTGTAAATTACTTTGCATAGATAAATAGGAGGACCTTTCTATAAGGATACAGATTAACATTCTGTGTTGGGACTATTTGTAGTTTGACTATCTTATTGTCTATGGGTGGATTATTACATTTATTTCTGTTCCACCCTTTTTCCAGATTGGGCTCAAAGTGATTTTCCGTTATTTTGTTGCTCATTGTGTTGAATTCATTGTTTAATCCTTATAGCCTTATCAAATTTTACATAATGCAAGCCAGGGGGCAGACTAAGATTTGGACCTTTGTCCACAAGGAAAGGCTACAGGCAGTATTGCCAACAATGAGGGGATAATAGGAGTTGCAGTTCAATAACACGGAATAACTGCTGCTGGCACTATTATGTCCCATGTTGTTTATTTGGACTTGTTTCTTAGATATTCTTAAGATTTCAGCGTTAAAGTCAAGCTGAGGAAAGCAGGCTGGCATTAGCAATTATGCATTGTAGCTCAAATGTTTGTCATGATATTCTCAACTCTAGAAATAAAGTATTATTATTATTATTATTATTATTATTGCTCTCAGCTTAGTTCCAATGCAAAATACAGTGTCAGGTTATTTTATCTTGTATATATGAAGAATTAAGAGATTGAATTCTGTTTCCCCCCCCAGATTGATAAAAAGGCAATGCACAAAGTTGGAATGGTGCAGAGAGTTCAGAATGAAGTAAAAATACATTGTCAATTAAAACATCCCTCTATACTTGAGGTAAGAATTTACAGTAATAATTTGAAATATTTCTTATCGCATTCATGACCAAGCTTTGGTTTATACCAACACTTTTTTTCTTTTCCAGTTGTACAATTACTTTGAAGATAGTAACTATGTGTACCTCATATTAGAAATGTGCCATAATGGAGAACTGAGCAGATATTTAAAGAACAGAAAGAAGGCTTTTGCTGAAGAAGAAGGTAGGATTGAAATATGTTTATTGTCGCACTGGTCAGCAAATGAATAGGTTAAGATCCAAAGAATTCTTCAACTCTACCTTAAGGCTTTGGGTAAAACAAGTGGGATCAATTTACATATCGGACAACACAGTGTGTTTGAAAATGACACTTGTTTTCACTGTGGTGACTTGTTGTTGTGACATTCTTTCTTTTGAGAGAGTTTTAGACCATAGCAACTTACATGCTCAATGGTCTGATCTAGCTATCTCTCCAAACTATCTCAATTTTCATTTATTGCTTCCATTGACCACTGATAATCTGTAATAGAACAAGAAAGGAGAGAACATGTTTTGATGTCTGTAGTTATCTTTTCAAAGTATATTCAGAGTCTAACAGCTAGAGACTTGACTTCATGACGTACCATTTTGGGGAGTTTTATCCTCTGCCTTTTAATGAACTTGCTTTAAGCATTTTAATTATAGGTTGTTTAATTACATTGAGTAATAACTTTTAAAATGTTTCTGTGTATGTTTTCAAAAGTGCTTTCGAGGTAGTAGTTTTCATTTTTGTAAATTACTTTAGGCTCCAATATTGGGGAAGACATTGGTTATAAATGATTAAAGTATTATGATGTCTGTTGAAATATACCATTGGATGGCTCTGTAGTAAACTGGCGTTGACATCTCATTTTGATTTGAAGCCCTGTGTAGCAATTGATTCCTGAACATAAATACCTGAGGCAGAATAGTCCCAATTTCTCAGTTTATACACTGGCTATGTTTTGTTTTGTTTTGGGTTTTTTGTGGTAGCAGAATAATCATTAGTATAGGAAGACTATTTGATGAGATATTGGAGGGTACGGAATCACTATTTTTTTTTATTTTTAATGTTAGATTTGTTAAAAATCAATTTTACAACATGAAGCTTATGAGCTAGTATTCAAAGTCTTCACTTCCTAACTTTGCTTTAACATTATGTTCTAGAATTAGCTAAGGTTTTCCTGGAACATTGTCTATGACATGGTTATTTTCAAGTGGAATTCTGCATATTATAAAACAACATTTGTGATTCCTATGGTTCTTTTGATTGGTTTATGAATATGCATAAAGGAACAATTTGCATTTAGCTTAGTTCATTTGGGAAGGTTATCAGTTTGTTTCAGTTTGAGGAGGAGCTCGGTTTCTGTGCTAAAACATGGTAATAACTATATTACTGTGAAAAAAATACGCAAGGATTCTAGAGAACTTTAGAAAATCCTGGTTAATTTTGCTCCACCTGCTAATACTATCACTAAACAAAACAAGGAAAGTTTTGTCTGGTGTATTCTCATTTTAAAAAAACAAACAGGATTAAATCAAGAACAAATCCTGTCTTGCATTTCTGGCTAATAAAGAGGATGGCAAATAAGAATCCCTTGTTTGGAAAATTTGCTAAACACACCAGTCAAGTGAAACTGAACAGATTGCATGTATCAACATGGGAGTTCATTTGCAGTATGCTGCATTCTCTGCAATCATGATTTATCATTCTCTGTGGATACAGTAAATACCTCTGTGGATGTCACAATAACACAAAATGGATTTGCAAACAAATTCAAAGATATGATCATAAAATACTTTTTAACCACTACCTCACTTTTTATTCTGTACAGTTCGGCATTTCATGCATCAGATTATTACAGGGATGTTGTATCTTCATTCCCATGGAATATTGCATCGAGACCTCACACTCTCTAATCTGTTACTCACCAACAATATGAATATCAAGATTGCCGACTTTGGACTTGCAACCCAATTGAATATGCCTCATGAAAAACATTACACAATGTGTGGGACTCCTAATTACATTTCTCCAGAAATAGCAAAAAGAAGTGCACATGGCCTTGAGTCTGATGTCTGGTCTTTGGGCTGTATGTTTTACACTCTCCTGGTTGGGAAACCACCTTTTGATACTGATACAGTAAAGAACACCTTGAACAAAGTGGTGTTGGCAGACTATGAAATGCCAGTATTTTTATCTGGTGAAGCTCAAGATCTTATTCACAAGTTACTTCGCAAAAACCCGGTAGATCGTTTAAGCCTTTCATCTGTATTGGATCATCCTTTTATGTTGAAGTGCAGCTCAGGAAGAAGTAAAGATCTGGGGAATGTAGAAGATTCAATGGACAGTGGAAATGCCACTATTTCTACTGCTTTTACTTCCTCACCCAGTGTCAGTACAAGTGGCTGTTTAAAGGAAAAGAAAAGACTTTTAGTGGGGCAGCCACTTCCTAACAAAATGACAATTCTTCCTAAAAATAAGAATTCTAGTGATGTCTCATCTGGTTGTGGAAGCACATCTCATAGCAACTGGGGAGTTCCTGCAAAAGAAATTGCTACTGGTAGGGGAAGAGCAATGCAGCTGATGGAAGAAAGACCCCATTCACGCTACCTCCGGAGGGCACACTCCTCTGACAGATCAGGCACAAACTATAGTCGAGGGGAAGCACATCATGTGGAAAGATGCCATTCTCTGGAGATCCTTTCAAAAGCCAGAGGAAAGCCAATAGAAAACATGAAGGATTTTTCATCTGCAAATAGCCATGGTGATACTCCTGCCATATTTAAAGAAAAACTCCCGACTAGTTCTGGCTCAATGGAAAAAGAACTTTCTCCACCTGTGAAGGATCAAATTCGGTAAGATTCAGTCTGCTTTTTATGTTTGTTATAAATGGTTTTTTCTTTACACCTAGAGGCCATTCTGTAATATGCTACACTGTGGTTTAGCATAGAAGTGAGAAACAACATGTTCCTTCAGGTGTTATAGGACTGAAATGTTGAATGTTGCTTATTAATGGCTATGCAGAGACTTGCACTAACAACACATGGAGGCTTGCATGATCCCAATGTATGGTTTATTGCCATATGAATGAGCCTCAGGTTTATCAATTATCCTCTCCATCTCCATTGAATGAGCCTCAGGCTCATCAACTACCCTCTTCATCTCCAATGGGAAAGAGGCTTTGGCTTCCTTAAAAAAAATCTAATTCCTGTTTAACACTGTGTCAAATTTTGGACATATCTTGACTATCGTTGAGAGAAAACAAGGCATATTCTAAGTAGTGTAAACTATTAATATTAATTCTACCTGAAATGGACGTGTTCTTTATCCCGTATAGTAGCAGTACGTCATTTATTCCATGCTAATAATAATAATTATTATTATTATTATTTATAACTCATCACCATCTCCCAAAGGGACTCGGAGCGGCTCACAAGTACTCAAAGGTGCTAACACACAAAATATATCAGGTGCATAAATAACACAAAAACAATAACAAGCAACATAATATCATAAAACCCCACTTATTCAAATCAATAAATGCAACAATAGCTGGAAGTATAAAACAATTCAAATATACCCTCTTTTAATGTTCTTGTTTTAAAACATTTTTACAAGGAATATTTATGAATTCTTTTATCCCATTTTTTTAGTTCAAATTATCTCTGCCCAATGAAACCCAGTGTTGGCTTATTAGGGATGAAGTCCCAAACTGAAACAATGGAGCAGTGGCTTGGAAATATGCAACTGAATGGTATGAATGTATTTTATGATTGCTTAGTTATGATTATTGACTATATTAGATCTCAACTGGTAATTCTCATCAGCAGAAACAATAAGAGATATTGGACATCTGTCCAGAGTTTGAAATATTATATTTACCCTTTAAAGAAATAAAGGGTAAATATGCGAAGAATATGCGAAAGAAATATGCAATAGGCAAAGGCTCCCATTGATTCTAAACATGTATTTTAAAGATGTGGGTCTTCATGTTCATAAAGAGTATGGGATCATCTGAAATTTTTTGGCATACATCTCACTCTTCTGAAAGTTGAAAAATGTCAATTTGATTACATATATAAAGACAACTATTCCCATTGCTACAGAAGGGATGAGGAAAAGACGAATAAGAGGAACAGAAGGGGAGGAGGAGCTTTCTTTATCCTGTATTATATTACATTATGTACTGAAAGAGTACAGAGTGCAGCAGTGATCTAACCTAGGATTACTTAAATCTTTTCTGAGATTTTCTTTCATTTTGATTCACTAGGAATGCAGTGGGGAATTGTAATTGTAGGACATGCATCAGGGATTATTTCAATCATATAATTTTCATCTCATTTTTATCTAATTGCTTCTGAATGTTGACAGATGGGGTATATGTGATAATTCATGCATTGTACTTGGACAGAAGTGGGAGTGTTGTTTTGATACCTCCCCAAATGCTTTATCACCACTCCCCTACCATCTGGTAGTATTAAAGGCAGGGACAAATAAAATCTCTTCCAAAGGAGCTAGAATTGTTTTCAACTAAAAAATGTGATTTTTGAATACAGGTGATAAATGTAAGGAATCTTACTAAAGATTTGAAATATGCTGTTCTTATTCTTTGGCTTTGAAAGTACTCAGAAAATGGGTTACATGATACAGTACCTAACTTATCACTTGTAAGGGAATAAATTGCACCATCAGGTGGCTTATTGCAAATAAACTGTTCTAATTTATGAGGCAGATACTTAAAGTAGATAAAATGATATATTGCTTATTTCTGGAAATATTTAATTATCACAATTTCTTAGAAATGAAAGGTTTATGCTGTAATTGTGGAGAAAATCCTATAAAATCACTGAAATACTTTTTTTTTTTACTTCAGCTCAGATTTCAGAATCTTCATATAACACAAATGGAAATTTTCAGTTCCATCTTAATGTGCCTCAAGATACATTGAAAAATGCTTGGAATGGCTTAAAAGGGAAAAAGCCTCATGGGTATACACAGTCAACTGTGACTCCGAGGGGAGCACCGGACACAAAAAAATACACTGTTGGACTTTCATGTGAAGGTGAAATGGCTCTGCAGCCATCCGCATTTGATCACCACCTTGTGTCGGAAATTGCAAACAGGGCCAAAGAGCCACAATATGGACACCCAAAACCTACTCTGCGAAGTATTGTATCTCCTCTGAGTGCTCACAGAATAAAACCAATCAGGCAGAAAACAAAAAATGCTGTGGTATGTATAAAATTACATTTCAGATCAATTACTATTAAGGAACTAAAGTTAAAAATTGCACGGATAACAGATTATTTCCTCATTATTTTGAAATAGTTAAAATAATGGTTGATTGTTAAATACACCAAAAGTGACCATCAAAGTAAGAGAGCTGATGACTACTGCTTTCATCAACAGTAAGGCTGCATTGCAATTGTGTTTTAGGACTTGAATGATCAAGCCTTTATCTAGCTTTTTGTAATGGTGGCCAATTGAATCAATTCTTTAAACCTGGCTCACAGGCATTAAACATTAGTGGTAACAACAGGTGCAATACATTGTTTAGTTTGCAATAGAATGTGAGAGGAAATGAGGATCGTATTCTGCTGTGACTATTAAGTTTTTGATAGGAACCTTTTAGATTATTTTATTCTAGATTGTATGCCTTTGGCAGGACCCATTGATTTGATTGTTTTACTGTAAAGTGCAATGTACATTTGGTGGCACTATATAAAGAAACCTATTCCTACAAAGTGGTAAAGAATATTGTATAATGGGATTTTCTCCTGGCAGAAAACATATCATTTATTTATTTACTGCACTTATCTCCCACCCTTCTCAACCCCAAAGGGGACTGAGGGTGGCCATGAATCAATTTCCATGTTTTTCTTTCAGCACAATTGCATTCCATACTCCCATCAGTTTGGTTTTTGCTTTCATTGTATTTTCCTGTTGATTCTCCCACTTAATCTTTATCTGTTTTCATAGAATTTATAATTCTAGTAGAGGTTAAACAGTCCAATTAGTTTGATCATTCAATCCTAGCAACCTAATAGTTCTTTAGTAATCCTCATAATTTTCTCCCTTTTTTGGCTGATAGGATATATTAAGAGCATGGAAATAAGATATTGACTGCACTGCAGCAGTTTAGTCCATTTTTCAATAAATATGTAAGAGAAGAATGGTTGTCTTTGTATAGGATTTCTACAAAAGGTATTTTGCTTACATTGTGTTCTATTTCCAATATATTTAGGTGAGTATTCTAGATACAGGAGAAGTCTGCATGGAATTTCTAAAAGAATATAATTTGCAGGAGTTTGTAAAAGAAGTTATGAGGATTTCTTGTGATGGAAGTGTGGTGAGTAGTAATTAATACTTCTTCTAATTCTGCAAATTTGAAAGACTAATTAATCTAATATCAGAAGCCCTCATACGATGAATATCTTATGCAACATTTAGTTTATGGTGCCACAAGATTTCTTGATATTAGTTAGTTGTCTCTGGAAATCAGTACTGACACTTTGTTTCTGAATGTAAGCATAAGCAACTTAAATGTTATTATCTTCAAAGAATAGCACCTGATTTTTTAATCTTTTGAGGTTTAAAATTATATTGCACCTGCATTATACATTAATTTGGTTAGTACATATGACAATGTCACGATCACGGACTTTCTGGCCCCTTAAACACACACACGGAGACGTACTGAAGGCTAACTACTTTATTGAATATAACACAGTTCCAAAGAATATAGTCCAATATGAAAAGAGTAGCCAAAAGGCTAAAAGTAACAATGTCCAAGATAACGTAGCAAAATAGGCAAAAGACTTGGCAGGGCTCCGCAGCCAATGCGGATCAGGAAACCAGGGCAAGGCTTCGCAAACCAATGCGAATCAGGAACAGAGCAGGCTTCGCAAACCAATGCGAATCAGGATACAAGGCAAGGCAAAACAAGGCAAGACTTGATGACCACGGCTGTGGTCCTACTCCGCTTCACGCCTGTAAAGGTAAGACGTGGCCGGAGAACTGAGGATACGTTCCCACGGATCCTGTACTTAATCCTTCGGCCGAGGTCCTCGGCACTCTAGGCTTCTTCGTCTCCAATCCCTGCTGACGGACCTCGGTCGATCTAGGGCTCGGGACCAATCCCTCCTCCTAGACTCTATGTTCCGTCTCCTATCGAACGTTCGCCCTTGCCTCTCAGCAGCTGTGTCGCTATCTTCCTGAGAACTTTCCTCCCTAGCACTTTCCCTCGGCCGTCCATGTTTACACTTTCAAGCTCTTGGGAATTCCTCCCCCCCGGGTGTTCATAACTCCCTTCGCTGCTTCCCATCTCCACCTGGTGATCGGAATCTATGCTAGGCCCAAACATCATCTCATCCCATGCCAAGCTCTCTAGGCGACTGAGGCCCATCCGAAGGGCCCTGTGCTTCACCCCAGTCATCTAGCTCATCCTCTGAATCCACATCTGCTGCTGCAGGCCCTAATGCTAATGGAACCCCAGGACCCATTCCCTGCCCTCCAGGCACAAACGAGAACTGCTGTGCTACAGACAAATAGTTCTTTTTGAGGAAATAGAGAATTTTGACTGATAACACTAGTCACCTTAAATTAGTAGTAGATAGTGTTGAATTACCACTGATTACACTGACCAACACACATTTTAATGTCTCAAATGTTAGATCTGTTTCTGGGTGTATTTGACCTGCTGATTCCAAAGGTGGCCCATTTTCCCCTATCAGCTCTAGCTTTTTGAGCTACAGAACAATTTACCATATGCTAATCTTCACCTTTTCACCCATAGAAAACCATGATAACCATATCTAAAAAACGAGTTGATTTGGTCTATCCCAGGGCTGTCCAACTGGCGGCCCTGGGGCCGGATCCGGCCCCCCAGCCTGTTGGGCACGGCCCCAGCTATGCCCCCAGCCGCCATTTTTAATTTTTTTAAAAAAAATCTAATTTTTTTTTAAAAAATGGCGGCCGGGGGGGAGGCGGGGCAGGGAGGAGGAAGAGAGCTAGCTCCTCCTCCCTGCACCGCCCCCTCAAATCCCTCTCTCTGCGCCCGAAAAGGAGTAGGCGGCGCCAGGGCAGCGCGTCAGGCCTGTCGTGACGCGCTGCCCCTGGCGCCCGCCTACTCCTTTCGGCGGCTCCTCCCTAGGAAGGGCGGGGAGCCGCCGAAAGGAGGAGTAGGCGGAGGCAAAGGGCAGCGCGTCACACCAGGCCTGTGACGCGCTGGCCTTGGCGCCGCCTTCTGCTCTCCCTCCTCCTCCTCTTTCCCGGGCGCCGTGCCTTTCCCTGGCGCCGCGGCGCTCGTGACAGCCGTGGTGCCCGGGAAAGAGGAGGAGGAGGGAGAAATTCCTTCTCCACAGCGTCAAACCGGGCAAGAGGCATGGCGAAATCGCCGTGCCTCTTGCCCAGTTTGACACTGCAGAAGGAAGAGAGGTGCAAGGGGAACCCTCTCTGCACCTCCTTCCTTCTCCACAGCGTCAAACTGGGCAAAGGCATGGCGAAATCGCCGTGCCTCTTGCCCAGTTTGACGCTGCAGAAGGAAGAGAGGTGCAAAGGGAACCCCTCTCTGCACCTCCTTCCTTCTCCACAGCGATCAAACTGGGCAAAAGGCATGGCGAAATCGCCGTGCCTCTTGCCAGTTTGACGCTGCAGAAGGAAGAGAGGTGCAAGGGGAACCCCTCTCTGCACCTCCCTTCCTTCTTCAGCGTCAAACTGGGCAAAAGGCATGGCGAAATCGCGTGCCTCTTGCCAGTTTTGGCGCTGCAGAAGGGAGGGAGGAGCAAGGGGAACCCCTCTTTGCTCCGCCCTCCCCTACAGCGTCACTCCGGGGATCGGCCCGCCCCTGCGGTTGGCCCCGCCCGCGATTGGCCCCGCCCCTCCGGCCCGCCAGGTGGTCAGCCACCAGACGTCCGGCCCTTGGGCCTATAGAAGTTGGACAGCACTGGTCTATCCATTGCAGTTTTCTGAATCAGTGCCCCAAACAACCCCAGGAACCAGCCTAAAAACCAAGATTTTTTTGTTGGGCTGTCTTATTGCTAAAAGAAATGTTAAGCACATAACCCTTCACTGTGTAATTGTGTTTTTCTATGTATGAAGGTCACTGTTTACCACCCAAATGAAGGTAGAGGCATTCCCCTTAATGACAGACCACCACCACCTTCTAAAGACAACAGTGTATATACCTTTGATAACTTGCCAGGTAAGGTTAATTTCCTTGAGCTTTTTCTAGAACAAAGTCAGGAATTAGACAACATTTTGTCTAGGACTAGAGGGCACTCCCTGAAGCTCCAAGGTAGGAAAATTAGGACTAATAAAGGGAAATATTTCTTCACCCAGAGGGTCATTGGGTTATGGAACTCACTTCCAGACGAGGTTGTGACAGCTGTCAGCCTGAACAACTTCAAGGCAGGATTAGACAGATTCATGGATACCAAGTGTATCGGTAGTTACTGAAAAGGACATTCAAGTGCCACCTCGGAGTTGGTTGAGGTAGGCAGGATTTCCCTGGGTACTGGTTGTGGGGGATCGGGAGCAGGTCAGGGTTTTGCCCTCCCTTCTGCTCGAGATCCCCGTGTACAACTGGTGGGCCACTGTGTGATACAGAATGCTGGACTAGATGGGCTGAGGTCCGATTCAGCATGGCTCTTCTTATGTTCTTATGTTCTTATTTTCCCTTCTGGGGAAACTTGGCCACGGGCAGAGCTAGATGTATCTCATTCCACACCCTATATGTCTTACTTAATAAGATCAAGCAAGAAAAATAATGTTGGGACAGGTTGTTAAGATGTTGCAGATTGCTTACTTGTGGTCCCACATGCTTAAGGGGACTTGCGGCTTCTAAACAGAATCCGTATTTCATAAACAGACTTCCATCATCTTTCTCCTCTGGCATGCTATGAGTTCCTACTAACAAACAGTGGACTACACCGTGTATAACTCAAAAGCGCAATAGTGTGGCAATAATATCAAGCACACTTAGAAAAATAATTCATTTAGTTATGCAAATAGGACATTGGTCAATAGACCCATTGAGGGTAGAATACAAACATTGGCATAAACATGTAATATCAAATGAATATCATACAGTTCATATCATAGTACATATACATATATCATACACAGAACATGTGGTAACAATCAATTCCAGTCCATCAATTGAGCAACAAGCCTCCACTCTAGCGTCTAAGTCAGTCCACAAGGCTAGTGCCTGTGAGTGTCTGTATGGGAATTCCCATAGACGAGCAAGGTGGAAGTAGGAAATAGGCTTGCCAGTACAGTCAGTAATCTATCAAACATCAATCAAATATGCAAGTAAAGGAGACTATCCGTGTAATGTGATGGGTAGAGGTCGCTAGGAGTGGAATCGAAAGGAAGCCCGGGTCGGGAGAATAAACAGTTGGGAAGTTCCGCTTTGGCGCGGGTATGCGCTCGTTAATTCTAATGTGCACCAGACTCCGCCTAGTTGCGTCTCGCTAGAGGTTCTGGTAGTTGTAGTGAAGGAGGGCTATTGCCCGCGGAAATCCAACTGAAAGGCTGGTAAGGGCTGTGTTGCAAGGAACACAGTCCCCTCCAGAACAGGCCCCCCAAAGGGGCATTCCGTGAGGGATGCCTGACGGCGAGAGCTCTATCCTAGGCCGGCTAAGGGCCGTTTCGTTGTTGACTTCCTCAGAGGCTGTGTAAATAATATCAAAATGACATCCTCGCTCTCAGATAGATATTTCGAGATGGGTTCTAATAAGCTGGACACTGCTGAGACGATGGGCCTGCCCACCGGGGGGCGTTGGGGTTTGTGTAACTTTGGTAGGGTGTGGAAAATCATTCTGGATTATCCAGCTGGCCACAGAAAAGCAATTTGGAGGCCTAAATGATCCTGTAACGATCAATGCCCTACTTAACAAGTAATTTAACCTCCTTAGCAATCATCATCATGACCAAATTACTATTTAAACTGACCCTGATGCTCTCAATTCCTTACCATTTCCATGGATGGAATGGTCCGTCCTCCAGGTTACTTGGAAGAAACTATACGGTAATTACTTAATATTTTATGATATAAACCTTCCTCCCCCCCCCCATCCCAACACCGTTAATAGTGTTCTTACAATATGTACTTCTTGATATATAGATTTTTCATCTGAGAGCGAGGACGTCATTTTGATATTATTTACACAGCCTCTGAGGAAGTCAACGACGAAACGGCCCTTAGTTTGTTAGTTTTGACCCAGCTCTTCATCTGTCAAGGGCTTTTTGAATTCTGACCCTGTCCTCTGGGATATAAGCTACCCTTTCAAGTTGCATTTCATAATATATGATGTATATATCATTACTGCTACTTATAGGGTTTGTAGAAATAAGGAAGGTTTAATGGGTGCTACCTTTCTTTACCTGTCTCTGTTAAAAGTTCAGATGATGATTACTTATCTTTCGTGTGCCAATGCTTGTGTCATGTGTTTCAAGGGCGCATATCTATAATTATGAAATTGACAGAAATTATACGTGGATGGTCTCATATTTGGGTAGGGGCAGTAGTGAGGTCACTCAAGCCATGTTAATTAACTTCTGAATAATCTCTTTGCAGGAATTCATAGCAGACATAATTTAAATATTTAATAAATGTTCCATAAGTGGAGAGCACTCGAGTTATAATAGCTTTCTGTTGCGTTTGTTTTCTGACTTTAGAGAAGTACTGGAAGAAGTATCAGTATGCTGCCAAATTTGTGCAGTTGGTAAGATCCAAAACTCCCAAAGTAACTTTCTATACAAGATATGCCAAGTGCATGCTGATGGAAAATTCTCCTCCTGCAGATGTGGAAATATGCTTTTATGATGGTATGTATCCTTAAGCTGTTTTGCATATTTTCCTTCAGCTATACAGAATACAAGTTGAGTATCCCTTATCCAAAATGCTTGGGACCAGAGGTGTTCTGAATTTTGTTTTTTCCCCAGATTTTGGAATATTTTCCTATGTACAATAAGATGTCTTAGAGATGGCATCAAAGGCTAAACATGAAATTTATTTATGTTTCATATTCACTTTATATAAATATTCTGAAGGTAATTTTACCAACAGTATTTTGGGCATGAAACGACGTTTGTTTACATTGATCCATCAGAAAGCAAAGGTGTTTGTATCTCAGCTACCCATGTGGACAAATTTGTATTTTACAGTATTTCAGGTTTTGAATGTCTTGATCTGGGATACTCAACCTCTGTATTACTAGCCAACGATGACTGTCGAACTAGACCCATTAGCTAACAAAAACTTTTACCTACTGTTTTTAAAGGAATATTTTAAACCGATTTGTTATATTCACATAAAGTAATGTAATAGATTGAATACATCAGTGATGGCTGGAAAATCTATTCTTTTAAAATTCTTTCTGGAAGTTGATTTTAAATATTTGAGAGTAATTGTAAATATTGAGAATGGAGAAGAAGTCAAATAATTGGTACAGGATTGCTATGTGCAGATAACCCCTGGTATCTGATGCTCAAATGCCACAACAAAGAATTTTGGGCCAAAGGTATGTGTGCTGTTGGCAGATGCACGTTGTTGTATTTCATTGTCTGAAAGATACTACTTGTCATACTACTTGGATATTCTTCCTTATAATTACACCGATTTCAATAATTTTATTTGAATTGTGAATAGTTGTGAAATGCCACTTTTCAACTAGTTTCTGTTAGAATGGAACAGCTGTGTTTATCCCTCTGTGGCTGAGGAAATATTTGTTTCTTTTTATTTTAAGGAGCCAAAATACATAAAACAGCAGATATAATTCGAGTCATAGAAAAATCTGGCAAAGCCTACACTATAAAGGAAGAACATGAAGTGGGATTACAGAAGAATATACAGATATATGTGGATCATGCAAATGAGGTAAATAATATAGTGAGAATAAGGTTGCTGTTGTTTTGAATATTTAGGATGAATAAAGTAACTTCTTCCAAATGACAAATTAGAAAACTGCGTCAGGATTTGGTCCTGGACTTCTATTGGAGGAACAACAGAATCCAGTGTGAGACAATCTTTTTTATTATTGCAATACCAGTACACCCCAAGCCTGCTCTAGTGACTTGGGAAATCATCCAGACCAGTTTACTGGGCAGTTCAGTCGTTTTGGGATGGAAGAAAGCTCTGTTGTGCTGGTGCTATAGTGCCAGTGCATCACTGGATTTAGGCCATTTCCCCCATTCTGTATTATCCCAAGTCCCTGACCTTCATTTAAAAGTTTTAATGAATTTATGAAAGTTAACTGGAAGAAGATCTAGGAAACATATGCATGTACTTTAGTAGAATGTTTCAAATTATTTTCAACCTGCTTCATTTTAATGCTACAGTACTGCACTTTCGAAGGGGTCAGCATATTTGACTATGACTGAGGCAGGAAGTGCTGTGTTTTATATAATTTAATAGATTTGTTTTATTGTTTTCAACTATGTATTTTTTAATATTTCTATGTTTAATTCTATATTAATGTTCATATGTTAGATTTTAATTCATACATCATAGTAGTTTATTTATTTCATGTCAAAAAGCATTGCATACATAAGTATGAAACTGATAAAAATAGAAGGAGCACAAGCAGCTAAATAATATTAGACCAAAACCGAGCAACAGCGACTGCATTGTCTGTAGCTTTAAACATTTCTTCCTCTGTGCATGAGGCAGGGAATTGTGGACAAGCATATATATGTGGAGTTGTTTGTTTTGCTGCTCAGTCGCACAAGGTGGAGGATTCTTTTAGGTAGTTCCATTTTGCCAGGTTTAGTTTTGATCTGCCCACTCCACTTCTGAGTATGTTCAGGGATTTCCAAGTTGCCCATTCTTGGCAGACCCTCATGGGTGGGGCATCCAATTGGGATTTCCTGGGTTAGCTGCCCAGTTGGTTTAGCTGGGGGAACACGAAGAGGAGTTGTGGTTCTCATGAATCTTAGTTGATTTGAATCTATTGGGAGGAGGCTCATAGCCATGCAGTGGATGAGATTCACAGTATATTCCACAGTTGACAGCAACTTCCCATCGCATGGGGGGGCGAATGCCAGCTAGCTTGTAGAGTTTATCAACAGGTGTAGGTTTGAGACTTCCTATGATTATTATGCATGTCTCATTCAGTGCTATATTCACCTTCTTCGCGTGGGCAGACTTGTGCTAAACAGGGCAGGCATAATCAGCAGTTGAATACAACAAGGCCAGGGCTGATGTTCTTATTAATGTTAGGTCTGCTCTCCATATACTTCCAGTAAGTTTCCACAGAATAGTTATTATTATTATTATTATTTCTTACCTCTCCTTGTAGTTGTAGTGTTTACCATTTTGAGTCTCCTTTGGTAGAGAAAAAGTGGAGTACAAATATGATGATGATGATGATAATAATAATGATGTAACTTATTTTATCTTTTAGGGACATCGCATTTGCCTTGCACTGGAATCTGCCATTTTGGCAGAAGAAAGGAGTGAAAGTGTTCCATTTTTCCCTATTATTGTTGGGCGGTAAGCTGTTTCTTGTTTCTGAAACGTAACTTCTCACAGGGATTTTCTGTTACTGCTTTTCTGTCATGTTACTAGAGGTAAGATAGTCAAACATATGGACATCATGTTTATATCCCCAGGAAACCAGGAAACCCTGAGTCTCCAAAGGCTTTGGTATCACCACCTCCTTTACAAGATACAGATTCGGTGGTGCAAACATCCTCCATAAAGAGAGGTCTTCCTACCAGATCAGACTCTTCAAGTGAAATATCCAACATTCATCCACATGTAAGTAAATACGCCTTTATTTGCATGATTGGAATTTGGCTTTTCAGTATACTGTTAATGCTTCGGCTTTTAAAAGGAAGTATGATGACTGGAGGTTTTTTTTAAGTCTTGTGTGTTTTAACAAGGAATGAAACCTTGAAGTAAGATTTTTGTACCCTGTGTTTGGTATATGTTTTTATAATAGCATGTTTTTAAATGTATTTTATTGTATGTAGTTGATGTTCATATGCTTTGACTCTGTTGTACGCCACCTTGAGTTGTTAGGAGAGGCAGATAAAAAAAACTATTATATCCAGAGAAGAACAACATTTTTACGAAGTGGAGCTCTCATGACCATATAAGGCCCAACTGCAACAAAAATTTTGTGATCACTTCCCAGATGTCTTCATATGGAGAATCTGCATTCTCAGCAGATGTGACTGAATCAAAGAGCTCAACTGGTCTCCCAAATGAGTGTACTGGAAATTCACCTCAACTGTTGAAGTCGATCTTTGTCAAGAATGTTGGCTGGGCTTCTCAGGTGAGTTGATGTGTAACCAAGTGGAAAAACTCATAACCAGACAAGGGCAAAGATGTTGGCAACTTTAGTTTTGGTGCTCTAGTTTTCATGCTTCTACTAAAGAGTAATTTATAATATGGTTTGTGCTGCATATATACAGGGTGATTCCTGTACCTAGACTACTTTCTTAATCATCATTGGCAAAGCAAGAAATAGGTACTGGAAGAATGCTAAACCTGGTTAACTTCTGTATTTCAAATTGGAATATGTCCCAACAAGGGAAAAAAAGTCTAGAGTGAACAAGATGCTATATATGTTGCTGAAACAAAAACATAGCTAAAAGTTTGCCAAGATTAAATAACAGGCAAATACTCTTATGCTGCATGATTGTTGGGCAGAGATAAGAGAGTGTTAAATGAATCCATATAATATATACGCTGTCCCTAAAGTTGTAGCCTGGAGCCAGATTCTTATTGTGAAATCAGTTTATAGATCAGATATATCAGACCAGAGCTTCCCCTTCATGATGTGATCTTTATGTAACAGTATCATCTGTCCTTGTTAATAAACTTCAGGAAAAATAAACTGTGCGTAAGGAATTTTTAAAACATTCAGTGTATGAATTAATCAATAACATTTTCCCCCTGCCAGTTAACTAGTGGAGCTGTGTGGGTTCAATTTAATGACGGATCCCAGTTGGTAGCTCAGGCTGGCATTTCATCCATCACATATACATCTCCAACAGGTGACACAGTCAAGTGAGTACCAGACTTGATTTAATATTGTTTCTCTCTGTTTCAGAGGGTTTGTAATTGTGGAGTGTGTGATCTTATATTTCATAGCATCTACTGTGTCTGGATATTCAATGCCAGTGCTACAGTCTCTAGAAAAATCAGATTTACTCAGGGGTACATGGTAAAAGAATAACCAAGCTGCAAACCATAAAAACTAATAGCACTGTGTAAATTATAATAGTATGATAATCACACTACAAAGGAAAAGGTCACCAATCTACTGAAGTGAAATTAATATCTGGTTTAGTCCTTCTTATCATGGAGCCGCAAGGAATACTCAAGTCTAGCATTTCACATGGGCAGATTCTTGCTGCAAAGAGCCCTACATTAAGGTTTATTATTTGACCTAGTGTCCGAAACAATAGAACAAAATCTGGCAAATTCCATGCGATCATCAGTAACATTTGCAATTAAGTGTCAAGAAAACCATAGCACAGCTAGATGACCCACATCCTTATTGCTAGGCTTTAAAAAACTATTTTAAGGCTATTTAAACATAGAGATAATTTACTAATTCTTACGTGTGGTGGGTAGTGTTCTATTAACGGAAGAGACTTTCTCCTAAATCTTGTGTATGAAGGCAAAAGCTAAAAAACCTTTTTAAGTTTGGATAGGTTGTATGAAGTATTGATGAAGACAAATACCTGTGTGGGGATAGGATTTATGTGGCCCTCCAGTTACTGGACCACGACTATAGCTAGTTTAATCGATGGGAATTTAATCTTAATACTCATCCCTAGTCTACACTAACCTGAAGAGCAGGAGTACTTCTTTAGATACTGTTAGATCTCAGACTCCTCAATTTCATTCAGTCGGCTGTTGGTAACATATGATGCAAATAGTAGTTGACCAGTATCTATGGGGCTGTAGCTTCACCACCTAGTCAGACAGATAAGGCTCTTTTCTAATTTCTGTGGGCATTTCTTACTGGGAGAAAGTGCTCCTGCTCAGAACCTTTAACTTTCTGAAATAATGCTGATCTCGTTCTATTAAATTTACTTACCAGATTTTTGTTAATTATTTCCTAGGTATGGTGAAAATGAAAAATTGCCAGAGTACATCAAAGAGAAATTGCATTGTCTGTCTTCCATTCTGGTGATGTTTGCCAATCCGGTTGGCCCTCACTGACATTGTTTTGATACAGAGCTTTTTTAGAAAGCTTAATAGGAAATACAGTGAAAAATCAAAGAAGCAGAGCTTATTGAACACACAGTTCTTCCATCTTTGCTGGAGTAAATATATGATGGAGTTGGGTGTGTGCGGCTTAGGTTTTAAAAGCATCATCTGTTGGTATTACTGTGCTTTATAACAGATTGCAGGTAATTGCTGTGACTTAAGTTCTCTTATTTCTTATGCCATGTGCCTGAACTGTATATATGTGTGTGTTTTCCATTCGTCTTACAATTGTGCCTGTAAATAATTTATATTTTACTTTTGGCTTGTATGTAAAATGTATTGTTTTATAATTGTTTTATATTTTCATAACTTTTTCTAATGAAATATCCCTGCAAACGCTTTAAAAAATAAATGCAGTGGTAACTGTTTAGATCACTTGCTTTATTTAACACAAATGACCAAGTATAGTCCAGTTGAACACTAACAGTAGTTGAGACAGTAAAACTCCACCTCTACAATAACCTGTAAGCCTCTTTACACTTGAGCACACTGGGCTTTTGATATACTGAATAAGAAGGAATAGGCCCAGTTCACTGGTAAAGCTAAATAACAGGGATTGGGTCTATTAAAATAAGGTTTCTGGCTGTCTCTTTGTAGCTCTGCTTCTTAAGATACACAAATGAAGTACCTAGGCTGGGTCATTATGAGGTGGGAAAGAGAAAATGAAGAGTAATAAGCATATTAGGATTAGCTGAAATTGGAAAGTGATAAGGAAAATTTATTATATTTTGGTTAGTACCAATAAAAGCCCATAAGTTGCATTGTGACTTTGTTTTAAATCTTTTTATTGAAAAAAAATCATGGTTAATATAAAATCCATACCACTAAATTAGTTTCTACATTTTTTTTTCAAAAGCACATTTATAGATGAAGGTCACATAGTAATTTATTACTAGCAATCCAGTGGCAAAATGTATTCTGAAGTTGAAACTAGTAAATGGTACACAGATGTTTTGCATTTCCTAGGACAATACAATTGGATGTCATTAATCTTTTGATCTAGTTACTTTCTGAAATTAAAAACAAAAGTCTAGTTCAGTAATTCAAAGTATTTCTGGTTTTCCCTCCTGAACTTAAAAGTTACACACGAGAACCAGTTAATGTAACTGCCTTGGAATGTAGTGAAAACAAACTTGAAGGAGCCAGTTACAGGCTGAAGTGAGAAATAGATTTCCGACCCATTAGAGCTAGTAGGAAGTAGACCAGTAATGTGTTATGTCCTCTGCAATGAGTTTTCCAAGGTTGTGCAGAATTAGTTTGATACTTGCAGTCAATTAGTGAAGCGCTGTTGTAAATATAGCAAAAATTTATCTTCCTAGTGCTGCTAACATATCCTCAAAGAATTTGAGAATTTTCTGGGGTTTATTATAGCTGTTGTGTAACTGCTAGAGATTAGAGAGCTTTTTGAGCATCCCAAAGTTTGAAAACTATAAAATCTTCCAGGATTTTATGGAACTTGCCACAACTTTAAAACACCGTAATCCTCTTCCTCCCGCTGCTGCCTTCATCTGCCACCGTCCCTCGTATTAGATTCCCTCTCCTCTCATCAAAGGTAGATCATCTGGGACCCATTCCTACTAAACAATTATAGCACTTTTATTCTATCTTAAGTACTATGTTTATGTCCTCTATACATCAAGGTTTGGCAATTTAGGAGGGGCCATTTAGAATTCTCAGCCAGAGCACTCCAGTGTCTCAACAAACTACAAATCCCAGGGTAAAACAATGGCAGTCATAGCAATACTACTGCAGATAGTCCCTAAGTTATGAACAAGATAGTTCTGTAGGTGTGTTCTTAAGTTGAATTTGTATGTAAGTTAGAACAGGTACATTTGTAAGTGTACTTCAATACTATGATCATTTGTAAGTAACTTGGGGACTGCTTCTACTTTTAGTGTGCCTGGGGCCCCGAGAAGTATAGGAATTCCATTGCTTTACATCTTGCCCTATTGCTGACGTCTCCCTTCCTAGGCTGATCTTTATGGGTGCTTTGGAATTTCAACATCCATGTAGAAACTGGATCTGTTCCAAATGATACTGTATTCCACAGATGCTGTAATCCATATTCTGTAACTAGTTTTCTCTGCTTGATGGAATGATAATCTGGATATGGGATAATTTTCCATAATTCCATTGCCACAGACACATAACAACATGGTGGATTTTAAATTTATTGATTCCAATAATTTACTTTTCTACTACTTGGTTCGTTGAACAGAATGGTGTGTGTGTGAAGACAGTGGAACTGTCTTCCTGAAACATCCTGAAAATCTCTTTTAAGTTTCCAAAGTTTAAGATGCTCAAAAAGCTCTAATGATCAGATGGGTTTTTTTTGTGTCAGAAGACTTGATCAACTGCAAGTCGTTTCTGGTGTGAGAGAATTGGCTGTCTGCAAGATTGTTGCCCAGTGGATGCCCAGATGTTTTACCATCCTGTGGGAAGCTTCTCTTATGTCCCCGCATGAGAAGCTGGAGCTGACAGATGGGAGCTCACTCTGTTCCCCGGATTCTAACCGCCAACCTTTTAGTCAGCGGTCCTGCTGGCACAAGGGTTTAACCCATACCAGGTGGTGATAATTAAGACTTTTTCTTCTCCTTTTGGATCTAGTGTTCCCTCACTTATCGCAGGGGTTACGTTCCAGGACCCCCGGGCGCGATAAGTGAAAATCCGCAATGTCGGGACAACTGGATCCCCCTCCACTCCTCCTTTCCTCCCTCCTCTTCTTGTCTCGAGGCGAGTGCTGAGTAAAGGCCAGGCTCAGCCCGCAGGGAGGAAGGGAAAGAACATGCCTGCTGGCCGAGGCCTGCTGTCGCTGCAGAAGATGCCTTCCATGAGCTCTCTCTCCCTCCACTCCTCCTCCTCTTCTCCCTTTCTAAATCCTCAATGCGAGGCTGCCTGCTGTTGCAGAGAACACTTCCCGAGACCTCTCCCTCTCTCCGCCTCCTGGCTTGCCTACGACATGGGACATGGTGCCCATCATGGAGAAACAGCTGGTCCCCAAAGAGGTGTCTGCTCACCTCTTTGGGGAGCAGCTGGTTCTCCGCGATGGGCACCATGGCCCGTGTCGTAGGCAGGCCAGGAGGCGGAGGGAGAGCTCTCTGGAAGCATCCTCTGCAGCAACAGCCGGCCTTGGCTGGACAGACGCGCTCTTTCCCTTCCTCCCTGCCTGCCTGAGTGACGGGCCTGGCCTTTCCTCAGCGGCCTCGCCTCAAGGGAAGGAGGAAGAGGGGGGAAAGAAGGAGTGGAATGGGAGCCAGATTTTCAGCAACATCCAAGGAGCCACCTCTTTCCCTGACTCAGCCCTCAATAAATTCTTTTAACCCCCCCCCCCCCAAACAGCAAGTCCGTGTAAAACAAACCGTGAAACAGTGAGGGAACACTGTATTGTTCTTAGTTTGGTACCAGGCCATAAATTATGACAAGGACAGTATTTCCTCAATGTCTGAATTTTGAGATTCTTGGTGGGAGTCTTTCTCACAGTCCCATCGCTGTCCCAGGCATATATGGTGAGGATATGTAAAGGACTAATTAACTAATTGTGTGGTGAATCTCACCAAGTCTCTCATCAAGTCTCACCAAGGCTGACTTCAGAAATCACCTGTGCCAGACAATCCACTGTAATATTTGGGGTTATGGATACTAAACTGATAAATCCTATTAAATTACACTTATTGTGGCTCAAACTATACTACCATATAATATGAAACTGGCATCATAAAGCAGCGTAGATGGTGCCTTAGTCTGAACAACAAATAATTCCCAAGGTTTGATGTTATTTTAAGAGTTAAACAATAATTTTGAGTTACTTCTTGGCTGTACATTTAACAAAGTAAGAACAGAATGTAATACTTTTGTAGCTGGGGAGAAAGAGACAACTCGTTTCATTTTAATAATCACAAAGGTTTGTGCTTAGGTTCTATTGAAGAAACTGTAAAACTGTTTAAATTGCTAGCATGTTATAGAAATTAGAATTTTATGACAATCCCAGTGCAATGTCTTGTAGTTTTATTAAGTAGCAGATAAATAATTCAGACAAATGATACTATTCTCTATATTTTTATAGAAATGTCTGGAGAACAGTGAATGCTTTCATTAGTTAGTGGCATCAAATTTTGTGTTACTTTACATTAGCAGCAATATTTTGGACAAAGTGAGGCTATTCTCAACTACATTATTACTTTCCATTGACAAGCAGCTCTTGCCAGTGCCATCAAGTACCAGCAACTACGTTGAAATCAAAGCTCCAGAAAGAGCATGACAAATTATTGTTCTTATCCAGTTCTGTTCTATTCACACCTATATTAATCAAGATAAGGCATCTACAGTGAGATACGTTTACCTGCAGTATTTTCTGTCAAGCCTTGTTAAGATCTATTAAAATTTAAGAGGTCTTATATGCTTTATGAAGCACAAAAAATTCAAGTTCAATTTGAAAAACAGTTTCATAAGACCTGATTCACAGAATCAAGATTTTTTAAAAGTGTAAGTGCATTAGAAGGTGAAGTCAGGGTTCTTGTGTCATCTCTTCAACTATACGTATTAGAGCTTTGGTACTACTTTGATCACAGTTGCCAATCATGTTCCCTGCTGAACACAAGGCAAGTCTCCTAATCAACATGTTATTGTAATTGCACTTCTGCACTAACAGTGGTGCTCAAATGGATCAGCAGTTACCCATAGTTAAAACCGTTGCTCTTGTAGCCTCTCATGTCTAACAGAAAATGCAACAAGTCTCTTATACACTACTTCCAAGAGTAAGAGAGAAAGTACAACAATTCCACAGATGAGGCTGAAAGCCCAGCGGGGTCCCAAGTGTGTGTAGAGTTGGCTGACAAAGATTGGGCCAAGTATACGGGCAGCACTTCCACAGGCAGTTAACCAGCCCATGTAAATTCCCTAAAAAAGAGAAGACAACATCAATAGTTATTGATACATTCAAACATAGACATTAAAATTGACTGAAAAGTCCATAAATGTGAAACAAACCACATTTAAACAGCACTTACAATGGTTAATATAGAGTATGACTTCCATATTTGTGGGTCATATGTCAATACGTCAAACTACCACTAAAAGCGAACCCTGTTTTCAATAGGACAAACAATAGAGTCACTAAGTTGAGTGTGTTACTTGTACAGAAGGTCTTAAGTGAATAAGTGAAGCTATTGAAAAATATAGCTATACTGTATACTGGTTTCACAGATACAGGAGCTGTGCTGTACATTGTGAAAGAACATAATGCTGTCATTCAATTTAGGAATCAAGACAAGATACCATTGTATTAAGCAAGACTTGACTTAGAAGTCCAGTTATCAATTTATTAACATCAGAAATTAACCAAAAAAACCCGTTCTATAATAAATATAAAAATAACCAATAACATTCATTTTTCATCTAGCACTAGACTACAAGAACAGCATTATTCTTTTTTTTAAAAAAGTTTCAGTAGTGATGAAGGAGTTAAGTATATTCAACAGCCTCCTATACTACCTTTCACATGATTTAGCTGCATATACCTAGCAGTAGCTACATAGTAGAGACACTAATTAACCTGGTTCCTGAACTGCAAAGATGCATAATGGTACACTTTCAAGAGTGTCTAATGCACACTGGGACCAAGATATATTGGGCACTTTGCTAGCTCAGCTATGTAGTAACGTAATAGCAGCCCTGCACTGGATGCAAATGTTACACAACCGTGTAATTCTAATTTCCACAGATTAAGTCGCAATGCCCCAAAGAGATTCCCACCACTATTTTATGTTTGCATTATAAGTTGCTCTTTGTGCATTCAGAACCCTTGAGTAAATGAAGAACCCTTTTCTCTACTGAATTGAGCAACCTCAAACTTCCAAGAAAGGTGCTTGCTGGAAACAGAAGGGCTGCTACCTCATGAGATACATTGTTCTGAAAATTTTCCCACTGCTGTGGAAAATTCAGGTCTACTTGGGAAAACAGTTTTTAAAAATCTGTTCTCTAGAGCAGGGCTGTTTAAATCTTTTCACTTGCAACTCCTTGTGGCCTGACAAATGTTTACGGGATCCTGGGTATAGAAGTATATAAAATAGGTCTAAAATCCAAAGATTTACTAATAAATCAGCATTTGAAAGGCTTGATAAATAGGCAAATTTTCCTTTTTATGAAGTACAGTGGAAATGTCTTCCATAGAGTCCACTGTAAACACTATACAACAGACTTTGTAAATATCTAAAACAGTCAGTAGGTAGAGTCCAGAAAAATGATCAGGATCCTAGCATTGAGCTAAGGCAGTGGTTCTCAACTTGTGGGTCCCCAGATGTTTTGGCCTTCAACTCCCAGAAATCCTAACAGCTGGTAAACTGGCTGGGATTTTTGGGAGTTGTAAGCCAAAATACCTGGGGACCCACAGGTTGAGAACCACTGAGCTAAGGGGACCACATTTGGGGTTGGAAACCGCAGTTTAAGAAACTGTGATGTATAGCCTCCTGACAAGGTTTCCACATCTCCCTGGTGACAGAATTTCTTCAGAAGATACTTATTAAACATTTTCATAACCGAAAGATATTAAATGGATTGCTCAAATAAAATGCCTGCAAGCAACTTGTGAAAGCTTTAGTATATACTAAATGCTACTGCTACACAGCTTTCTCTCCTTATTCAGTCAAAAAACATCTTCAATAACAAAACACCACCAAGCTGATGAAAGGTTTTCAAAGTTTAGCAAGCTATTACTTCCAGCACTTCTATATCAATTACTAGCTCAGTGGTTCCCAACCTGTGGTCCATGGACCACCAGTGGTCCGTAAGAAAAAAAATATGGTCCGCGACCTCACTGTTACTACACCATTGCAACAAGAGCAACTAGTTTAGCAAAACCCTATTATAGTACCAAGACAAGTATGGTTTTGTCTAGGCGAGAAGATGGTGACTACTGGATGGCATATGTTCTGTATCAGAAATTAAAGCTGATGTGGTCTATCCACTGCAATTTTCTGAATTAGCACTCCAAATAACCAAACCGAATCTAAAGTTGACCAAAACCTGATTCATAACCTTTTTGATACTAATGTTGGAGAGTGGTCCCTGGACAAAGTGCTCTCTGGTCAAGAAACGGTTGGGAACCACTGTACTAGCTAAATGTTTATGTGGAGTGTAACTCTTACCTGAGGTTTTGGTCCTAAGATCTTTGAATACAAGGTATACGACATAACACTACAGGCTGGATAACCCAGACCTATTAGAATATCTGTAGTGATATATTGGCCCAGATGGATTACTGGCGTATGGAGGCACCAGGTCTGTATAATAGGGCACCCAGTGGTTTCAACCGTATTATTGGATGGAAGCTGGGTTTGCAGTGTCCAAAACAAGGCAAGAGTTTCACTGAAGGTAGTTCTTGGAATAGAATTATTCTTCACATCTATTAAAAGAAATACAAATTCCACATGAAGCCACATAAATTCAAGAGAAAGAATGAAGTAAACTTTTGATATTGATATTGATACCTTCCCACTGGATATTAGGTAACTGCTTTCCCCAAGGTAATAAGATAAAGAATCCAACCAAGATAATCACTAGGCCTCCATAAAGTATAGCACGTTCACCAGTTCTGTTGGACAATAAAAACCAGAGTTACAATATTCATACTTCTGTGTTAAATTTGAAAATCACATACACAAAATTAGATTTGTACACCTGGATTTATTTTTCTACTCAATGATAAGAAATTATGATAGTAAAAATTATCCCGGTAGCAGGGTGGTAATAGTGCATATAAAAGGTAAAGGTTTTCCCTGACATTAAGTCTAGTTGTGTTTGACTCTGGGGTGTAGTGCTCATTTTCATATAGCAAAGAACTATTTTAGGGAACCCAATTTATGGACAATCACTTGCATTGCAGAGTTCTCGAAATCATCAAACTGTACCTTACCTTTTAGAGAGGGTGTTAACTGCTACAAATACAATGACAGACTCAATGCCAAGTGCACCAAGGATTATGCCATTGACAAACACTGCTTTTTTCCTGGTCCAGGAATACATATCCATTGTCAATGGTGTAGCTATGCTGGAAAACAAAGTAGGTGATATCAAAATCCTCAGGCTTTTGCCTGTGGTGCTTACAATTATTTGAAGGTACCTCAACTCGCCAACTTAAGCTAACTGTTCTGAAGTTAAACTGGTGAACTACAGTAGACATTCATTCTAACAGAAAACCGGGGATGTGACGCGGCTGGCTAAGTGTCAGCTGCGTAAGATCTCTCTGACCAGTAGGTCATGAGTTTGAGGCCTGCCCGGGTCGATGTGGGTGCTCGGCCTTTAAGTGTAGCCTGCTGTCGACCTTTGCAGCCCGAAAGACAGTTGCAGCTGTCAAGTAGGAGATAAAGGTACCACATTAAGTGGGGAGGCAAATTTTGACTGAATTATGAGACCATAAAAGAATTCCAGTCATGCTGAGGAATGCAGAAGGAACGGCGAGGGACGCTGGAACACTGAGATGAGGAGTGCGTCAGCTCCCCCTGATGGCCAGATTTTCCTCTGTTCGTTTATATGTGTGTGATATGTCAAAATGTATGTACTGTACTGTGATAAACGGTATGTCTGCTTGTATGTGTACCTGTAATCCGCCCTGAGTCCCCTTCGGGGTGAGAAGGACGGAATATAAACAAAGTAAATAAATAATAAATAAATAAATAACAAAGTAAGTATTACAGTGTTTAGAAGGCAGGCAAAATAAATCAAATGTGCATTAATAATAATAAATACATAATTATAAATAAACAAGTACTTATTATTATTATTATTATTAAGTGTCCTAGACACTTGGGAAGTGTCTGACGTGTGATCCAATACAACAGCCAGCATACTGATCTTGTTTCTTGTGTACTAATCTTGTTGTGTTTCAAATAATAATAATTACTATTTTATTTTTGTACCCCGCCTCCATCTCCCCGAAGGGACTCATTTGCAGGTATACTTCAATGAAGTACTACTCAATGAAGTACTACTCAATGAAGTATTATATATACTTGTGTATACATCTAAAAAATTTAGTCAAAGCACCAACCCCAAAAATTTGTTCAGCTGGCATTTTGTTCCTTATTAGCCGGTGTCATAAATCAAACCCTATACACAAAAATACATCTTCCCATGCAAGTTTTATGAAGAGATAAAATATGAATCAATAACGTGACTCCATCTAACGTTCTTGTGCTTATACACTACTAGAGCACTTCAAAACCTGGAATCAAGTATTCAAAGAGCAATATCACAGGAGAGCCACAGGCCAGTAATAAAGGACATGCTTTGTATGCTAAAGGTACCCAGTTCAATAACTGGCACCACTAGACAGGGATAGAATTTGTGTGAAACCTCTACAGCTTACATGGGCAAACTTTGGCCCTACGGGTGTTTTGGACTTTAACTTAGGAATTCTGGGAGCTGAAGTCCAAAACACCTGGAGTGCCGAAGTTTGCCCATGCCTACTCTAGAAGGTCTGCATCACTACTAGACCAGATGGGCCAATCTGATTCAATATAACAGGGCTTCCAATATTTCCAAGTTTACTTACGTTTCAAAGACTGCAAAAACAAATAAGATGACAAAGAAAAGGAAGTTTGTTGATACAACAGCCACATGATCAATGTTTGCTTGCGTTTCCTCAAGCATTTCATCATTTTCTGTGTGGAAAAAAAATTGTGATCAAAGCAACATGCAATGCAAGAAACTCAGGTATATTCCAATTTAATACATTGAGATTTGGTCATTGTACCTGCACATTATTCTCTACATATCACTCACATGCCGTAATAGAAAAGATAAAATAAAATCTAGGATTTGTTACATTTTAACTTGCAAACTATAACACTGTGTAACTCAAGTTTTGTTTCTAGGTTATAAGTATCATTTCCTAATTCTATCATAAAAACATGGAAAAAGTTTATTAAACTGCAAAAACGTGGCTTTTGTGAGACATTCTGTAGCACATTTTGCTACGGTTTTTCAATAAATATCTCCTCAAGTCTCAACCAATTCAACAAAGTTTGTGGTAGCCACAAAAACAAAGCCTCTGGAGTATAGCGACTACCTTCAAAGTAAATGCCACACAATTAAAGAGGAATAACACTTTCAAATCAGAAACAGATATCCCCCCAAATTTTGTTACATAGTGTAGGAGACATGGGGGAAGAGATTCCTTCAGTCTATTCTAACTAGTTACTCCTCATTCAGGACAAGAGACTTGGGCAGTGTGGGGTTGAACTCCAATAAAATGAACATAAAGATCAAAACATTTTGGGACATAATAAACCATTATTTATTAAGCCAAGATAGCTATGTCTGAATTTGACTACAGATGTACGTTTGCTTCCCTTTTAGTTTCTTAAATTATCAACAGATATAAAATTATACATGTCTATATGTTATCTGATTACCTGTTAACATTTTCTTTTTAAAAAACCCAACAACCAACAGAAACAAGTGACTTTAAATATTAATTCACAATGAACGATAAAAAGCATACACTAAAATTGCAATATTTAAATGAATCTAGTCTGAGCTTGTGTTGCAAGAAATATATCGCAAGAATACCCATCAGAAAGGCCATATGAAGATTCTGCTTCATTTCCATAGTGGACCACAATGGGAAAGAAATTTCACAATGCTGTATTGCTTGTTACAGCAGAAATATACAGTGGGCTCACTGTATCTGTGAGGGTTCAAGTTCTGGATCCTGGTGCAGATATGGAAAAATTCTATATTATTAAATCATAACAATATGAAGGTGCATACTACAGTGTGCTGGCATTCGCATTGCTATCATTTAATATGAGACTTGATGATCTGTGGTCAATGGAAATCGCGGATCCAGAGCTTGCTGATCGAGAGGGCTGCCTGGTCATATTAAATCTTAAATGAGAACCTCTTTCAGTGTGGTCAAGAACAGGGCATTCAAATAAAGTGTCATATACAGTACATATAGACAAGCTGAGTACATAATAAATTTCTGTGTGCGTTAACCCTCTATTTAAATAGCCTTTTGAAGACCATTTAGTACTAAGAACATTCTGGATTAGTCATTTACCCAGCTGAAAGTCATCTTTGCATGGCATAATAACTAGCACATACGAACTATTGAAAGGCACTATAAGACTAAAATCACTATTATGGCAACTGCAAGTAGTAAAACATATTTTGAGGTGAACTGAAGAAAGAAAACACATTTTAGGGACTGGTTCCAATTAATTCACCTTGTGGAGGAACACATGCATAAACCACCTTCACTGTTTGTCCTGAACCGTTAGATCACCTTGCCTATTTCTTTTTATTACTACTCCACAGGATGCCAAAATGGTCTCAGCTTGCTTAGAATTACCTTTGTCTTCACAGTTAATGCTATTTTGTGGCCGTCCCAAGTCGTCTACACGATGCTCTCTAAAAATTAAAAAAAAGTCATTAAAATGCTTGGATACATTAATTAGTTACTAGGACAGTACACAAGTCTAAAATAAAATCATAAAATAAAAATCAATAATAAAACTGTTAAAACATAAAAACAGTAACATACTAACAATAACTTATAATGTTAGATTAAGAAGAAACAACTTTTCAAGAAAGCAAAGCAATTTTGTGCTATTCTTAGTCCATAGTCTGAAAGTGGCACAGGATAAAGTTCTTTTCCAAATGCCAACAAATTGTCTTTGAGGACAACATGATAGACAGGAATTGAGCCCTGAACCCAATGGTCTTCAACTGTTGATGTAAAATTAATTAATATCATCTATACACAGATAACAAATAATAACAACTATCGTTATTATTTTTAAATCCAGTGTACTGCTAGTGGGGGGAAACAGTGTACTAGTGGTTTGCCTTACAATTGCATATGGATGCGCTAAAACAGTACTGCTCAAAGTACTGGTCTATAGCTGTCTGTCTCTGATAAGTTTGCAGGAAAAAAAGAAAAATTGTGTAGCTACTGAGAACAAAAGTGGTATTGACACTGCAAAAAAAGTCATTGGCTTCTCATACCGGATAGTTTGGGATATCTAGCATTAAAAGACCATGCTGCACTATGGAAAAACTAGTCACCTAACTCTCCCAGTCCCAACCCACACATCTCCAGCACATAGAATCATTGAGTTGGAAGAGACCTCGTGGGCCATCCGGTCCAACCCCCTGCCAAGCAGGACAATTTCATTCAAAGCACCCCTGACAGATGGCTTAAAAGCCTCCAAAGAAGGAGCCTCCACCACACAAGATACCTCTCTGAGCATCATTTTAAACATGGTTACACTATTTTCATTTTCTTCTTCCATTTGGTGCCAAAAGAAAATGAAATACAGTATACAAGGAAAATAAATACATGCATACACAAAAATTAAAGTCAAATATTTCATTCAATCACTCTTCAGAAATAGCCTTAGTTTGCAGTTACCTAAATACAGCAACTATGAGAACAATGTTAATAATTCCTAGAAGAGCTCCAAACAGAACAGGTGCTGTGTACATGTTCACCTGGAGATGAATGGTTTTCCAAGTAAATCCGTTTTCTCCAATGAGTGTAAAAAGAGTCTGGAAAACTAAAAAAATGAATTAATTAAAATATCACTCAAAAGGGGATATTTAAATATTAAGATGAATTGCAGATATATTGCATAAAATCAAGATTAAAAAACAGAAGAGAGAGCATGTGCCTATGCAACTGTAGCTTAAAAGAATATACTGTATTTTACATCATACATTACCTTGGCTCAAGAAGTGATAAACACATTTCATTTTTTTCATTCATGTCTAATGTAAGAGAAAACCTAGTGTACTGAATGAGGAACTTCATTTGTTTACCACTTCTCCAGCCTCAAAGTAATGTACAGTTTAATCATGCTTAAACCATTAGATACACAGAAAGTCCCCTTTAAAAATATTTCTAAAGCCACAAACATATTTTTAAAAGTTAAAATAGCTTAAAATAGCCAGTTATGTCTCATTTTAAGAATGAGGAAGTAATTAAGACATCACCAACTGTGGCCTCGTCTACATTCCCTTGGAAATGCCAACTGAGACTGAACAAAGGTACTCCAGACCACAGTAATTACCTGATGTTCCAAAAGCACCCACAAACTATGAAATGGATATTGGTAGCAGGTGTAACTTCATACAGAATAGATGATATTCTGAACACCAGGTTAATTTATTCCTACTGACCGACAACTCTTCCATCTTGTCTAAATTCAACTTGTTCACCCACATACAAACTGCACTACCACCACATCCATACAACAATTCAGGACTTCCACACTTATATATTCTACCTGGTCCTAGAATGAATCCCACTGCTTGACATGCACTAGTGTTTGCCATAGCACTTGTTCGTTCGGCAAGAGACGTAGCACCTGCAATGTATGACCGAACTACTGCTACATTTCCTAAAAATATAAAAAGAAGAAAGCATGTTTAGTTGACACTGATACAACCTGAAATGCACCTCTTACTTAAACACACACTAACCAAAGGTCCATCAATACAGAAGGTAAAAGAGTTCTTCCTTTCTCTGCTTGCTTTGCCTATTTTCAATTTTCTGAAATTTATGCAAAAGAACCTTATGGAAAGTACAAATGAATATTTCTCTTAAAGCATGAGTCTCCTCCAAGGTCAGTTACCTGTCCCCCACCCCACCCTAAATTTTAGACTTAAGATTGCTCTAAGTCTGAAATGACTTGAAGGCACACAACAACAATCCTAATTAACTTGACTATCTCATCAGCCAAAAGAAGGCCCACACATTATGCTGGTTAAAATTGTTATTCATTTTAAATATTGTACTGTACTTATTGTTTGTTTGCCCTACATACAAGATATGTGCAGTGTGCATAGGAATTTGTGCATGCTTTTTTCAAACTATATGTTGTACCCTAGCCCTGAGGCACCTGTCATCCAGCACCACACCAGAGGCCAATAGTCCAATACTAAAGTGATTATTGAATAAAGAACATAAAAAGGGGGGAAAGAGTTATATCCAAAAATAGCAGTCAGGATATAACTTGCAATACAAAAAATAAGCCAGAGTTCAACAAAAGTCTTTCAAGAAAGCCAAGGAAACATCAGAAGCTAGAAATTCAAAAACAGAAATAATTCAAGATAATTCCAGGAACATGAACACAGGGAACTCTTCCAGGCAAAACTCTTCAAACATGCAAAGGGAGGAACATGAAACAAGAATCTTGACATGGACTTGGTAACATGATCAAGAGACTGTTTCCCCTTTAGCAAAGTTGTCTCCTCTGAAATGCTTGGAACCAAACACCTAATTTAAGCCTGTCAAGGCTCCCATGAAATCATGACGGCGGCACCTGGATTTCAAGGCCTTATCTTGGAGGTGTTGGGAAGAACTAGTCTGTTTACTTTTCATGCCCTGGTTTTGGAGAGCTAATCTACACTCCCTAGTGACCTCACCTTCCCCATCTTCCCTAAGCCTTTTCTTCACGCAAACTTCAGTTTCACTTTCCGCGGTTGCAAAGAAACTAAGGCAGGGATGGGCAATTACCGGCCCTCCAGGTGTTTTGGACTTCAACTCCCAGAAATCCTAACAGCTGGTAAACTGGCTAGGATTTCTGGGAGTTGAAGTCCAAAACACCTGGAGGGCTGGTAATTGCCCACCCTTGATCTAAGGTATGCATGGCATTGGCCAGGTCAGGCTGACTTGTCTGCAAATCTCTCTGAACGCTCTCAGAATCACATTCAGACATTTCATTTTGAAACCCTTCATGCTCAGAATCGTCTGGCTCTTGCCAGGCTAGATTACTATATTCTGGACTTTTGAGACACTCTGTTTAAGAAGTTTGAGGACCCCTGCCTTAAAATGATAATTTTTCTCTTAAATTGATTAATATTTATTCTTTGAAGTCTGGCCATTTGAACTCATCAATAGACAACCACTCATGGTTCTCCCATACAGCCTTTTTAAAGGTCTGATATGTCATTAAGATAGAAATGGCCATTGATGATAATACCCAAGAAATGTGAAAACCATTATAAATTTTCCCAGCTGTTCTCAGGATCTCTGTTGTCACATCAGAGCTCCATTCTGAATATGTCAGCTACTCCAAACACTGATTTAGACTACTTATAGGAACTTTCTTAAAAATCAACAGTTGTGGGTGACCAATCTGGTAACTGTGATAATGGGCAAAGCTTTAAATATATTTATTTTCAGATTAAGTCATTGACATTTACACTAACAGCTTCTCTACACTAACTCACTAATGCAGATATACAGAATGGAGATTGTTGTGAAAAAATAGATTTCTGTAGTTGGTTATATGTATTAATGTAATACTGATGCCTTAAATGGTGTTTAATTACAGATCTCCCAGTCTTCAACATAAAGTAAATCAAAATTACCTGCACCAAATCCCACCAGAGCTCGAGCAGCCAGCATGTAGTATTTGTTGTGAGAAGTGGGTAAATGAACATAGGAATAGAGGCAATTAGCAGCCACAGAAATAGCAGTTGAAACTATAAGAGGCTCTCTTCTTGGCCGGTAGTTCGACCATGTTCCAAAGAAGGGGGAAGCTATCATTTGACCAATGCTATATGATGCAATAATCCAGCCAAGGAAGCTTTCATCTGCAGTTTTATCTATCTAGGGAAAAACAATAGAAAAGCAAGTTCAAAAACAGCAGTATATTGTTCAGGCTTTCAACAGTGTTAGAAGTTCCAAACAATACATAGAATATAAATATTTTATCCTTTTCCTGAAACAGCCAGTTTCTCCACTGAATAAAAGTGAAGATGCTCATTTAAACTAACAACTGAATTACTTAGAATGCCTAATGTTATATAATTTCATAAGGAACTATGACAAGTTAGGCATGCTACAAACTAAGGGAAAAGTCTGGGCAATGTACATCTGGCAGGTGATGAAACACCATACTTTCCCATGGCAATATTCATTAAAATGACTGTAAGATGTTATCTTAGTTGCACCCTTGAGATAAGAATACGGATTTCGAACTTGAGACAGCGAAAATGAATCACCACCACTATTAAATGCATTTAGTAGTTTATGTGAAGAGAATGAGATTTTGGTATGAAGACTAAAAAATTTGTGGGAACCCGCTGTAGTTTTCATATCCAAGGATACCAGCAAGGATAGCAGTTCCCCACAGGACTCTATTTACAGGGCCACAGAAATATGATTACTGTAGAAACCCTTCAATACATATAAATGTAACTGTGTTTCCTTAGCAATATTGATGTATAGAAGTCGTGTTGATTTCTTTCAAGTGTTCTGTGATTCTATGGAGTCAGCCCTGTTGGCTGTCTAAATGTACATGGATTATATGTGTATGGAAAGTATTCCTCTGTACTTGTATAATTCTTGACTTTTTTCAGGAAGGAAAAGGAGCATGTTTTTTTTTCAATTCAACTGACTGAAAAGGATTTCTGCTCCTTTTGAGGAGCAGAATCTAGTGTTTCCACTCTGGTTTACCGTTTTTGCTCTTGAGCAGGAAATGCCAGCAACAGTTACTGGTAATAATTTCTACATTACAATTAGAATTATAGAAATTATATAAATTGGTAGTATGCATTATTTTTCAGAATTCACAGAGTTATTGCTGCTCAAAGCAGTAATTTTTTTAATGTGTGTGTGTATTCCTTCAAGTCACTTGTCAACTTATGGTGACTTCATAACGATCATAGGATATTCTTAGGCAAGGAAAACTTAAGAGGTGGTTTGCTAATTCCTTCCTCTGAAATAAAGCCTATAGCACTTTGTATTTGTTGGTGATATCCCATTCAAATACTCAACAATGTTCTCCCTTCTTAAGTCCCTTCCACACAGCCATATAACCCAGAATATCAAGGCAGAAAATCCCACAATATCTGGTTTAAACTGGGTTATTTGAATCTACACTGCCATATATTCCAGTTCATGGCAGATAATGTGGGATTTTATTCAGCTATGTGGAAGGGGCCTAAGTTTCCAAGACCTGGTGCTTTCAGGCCTAATACCAAAATAACCCCCACTCCCATCACTGTCATTTACATTTCAGCATAACTGATCTAAATTCAAATGGTTACAAACCTTTTGAAGATATGGCCATATTGACATAATTACAATAGAAAAACCTGCAACACAAAGAGTTGAAGTTATTTTGACTGCTAGTCATATGTCATTAAATGAAGATATGAAGTTCAAAAATATATAGAGAACTCAACATCTGTTTAAAGAAAAAATAATCATACAATTCCATTAGCTTTAAGTGGCATACATGATCTCTTTTCGTGTACTTCTATTGATACCAACAATACTAAGCTAGGGAGCCTAAGGCAATTAAGTTGTCCACAAATTAATTACATATGTATCAACAAAACTTTTTGTATCATTTAATGCTGAATTTCTGGTTTATGTTTCGTCTCCCCCATTACCTAAGGCAGTGGTTCTCAACCTGTTAGGATTTCTGAGAGTTGAAGGTCAAAACATCTGGTTGAGAACCACTGACCTAAGGGGTTGTTAACACTTAAAAATATCTCTTCAAAGAAGAAAATTGTAATGTAAAAAACACAATTATATTACAATGAAGTTCAGTAAAATTTAGGTGCGGTCTAACCAACATAGAAGTAGTCTAACCAATATAGGCAAACCATGGATTTCATTGGAATCATTCCGTCATGCACGCCTTCAAAGGATATATCTTAACAAGGCTACAAATACTAAATTCAGGAACAATATGACAAATATCTCCATGATTCTCCTGGGTCAACTTGTCGCAGTTGGGGAGAAAGAAACAGATAAAATCATAGAATCATAGAGTTGGAAAAGAGCACAAGGGCAATTCAGTCCAACCACCTGCCAAGCAGAGATTAAAGTTATTCCTATAGCTTTACTGCATTAGAGCATCATATAATTATGGCAAGAAAACTAAATTGCAGAAGCAAACTAAAGACTTCAGCAAAACTGCATGTTTAAAGGAAATAATTGAAATTCTAGTTTCTCAGATGAGTGCACAGTGAGAGCAATTTATCCATACCACAAAAACCAGGAGAGATAAGAGGCATCTCTATCACACTCCATAGTTGATTTTTATACCTATATATATATATAAAGGAGACGTGGTCGTGCAAAGATGTATATAGACAACGAAACTATAAGTTTTAGAAACACCAAACTAAACAACTGACTGGCCCTGACCGAAGGTACAGACAACAGTCAAAAAACCGGACCAAACTACCAGACCTATAACACCCTAAAACACCACCCCTAAAAATAACAACGGAAATCCCCGGCCTCTCCGCTGCCAGCACGAACGTTTGGAACGTTCGCATCGCACAACAAAGCACTGCAAACCGATCCCTAACACTTCGCCACAGAACTACAAGCCCTACTCTAAGCCTGCCAACAGAACACCTCCCTACCCACAATCACTAACCACTACACACATACACACTACACCCCAAAACAACACATAACCAACACATACACAACATTCCCTGCCCCCCTTCCCGCGCACATGGCCGGAAAAACGCTGCGGCCCCATCCGACAAACTTCGCCACTTCAGAACACGCCGAAAACTACATCTGCCCACAAAACAATTACCCTCCCTTCCAAATTTCCCTAAACAACATACACACAATGCCCCCACCGCTTCCTAACACACTAAAACAACACATAAACAACATAAACAAACCCCCTTCCAACGCACATGGCCGCAAAAAAAAACAAACAAAAAAACCCCGAATCAGGCTAACCCCCTCCCCAGGACCCCACAACAAACGCCCCTACTCTAAATACACAACACACAACTTCCCTCCACTTCCCACCACCCCAACACAACAACAAACAACCAAAAACTTTGCTTACCTTTGCCCCCAAGCCTCCTCGCAAGCTCCCCGGCGCCATCGTCCTCCGCACTACACTTCCAAGAAAACTCCGCATACACAGGAAGTGGCCATGCCGGGATTTCTGGGAAGTGTAGTCCATAACGCACCCAGTACACAAGGGGGCGGCAGATGCGCTGCCCATGCGCGCCAGGGGCGCAAGGCAGGGCCGGAGATCGCCCGATCCGCCCTCCGCCCCGCCAGCGGTTGCGGCGCCGCGGCTGAAAGAAGGTAAGCTGGGGAGCTTACCTTCTTTCAGGCGTGGCCGCAGGAATCGCGGGAAAACGGGCGGAGGGCGGAGCGCCGATCTCGGCCCTGCCTTCCGCCCTGGCGCGCATGGGCAGCGCCAGACGGCCCGCCCCTTTTTCTGTGCTGCCCATGCGCGCCTGACACTGCCCATGCGCGCCAGGGGGAAGGCAGGGGCCGGAGAGATCGCTCCCGCCCTCCGCCCGTTCCCTCGCGATTCCAGCGGCCACGCCTGAAAGAAGGTAAGCTCCCAGCTTACCTTCTTTCAGCCGCGCCGCAACCGGGGAAAACGGCGGAGGGCGGATCGGCGATCTCCGGCCCTGCCTTCCGCCTCCGGCCCCCTCGCGGTTGCGGCGTCCGCGCCTGAAACAAGGTAAGCTGCCGGCCTTACCTTGCTTCAGGAGCGGCCGCCCAGAACGCGGAGAACACCAAGGGACAGAGAGGGAGGCCAGAGAGAGAAGGGGGCGGGGGAAAGAAAGATAGGGGGAGTGACACAGAGCGAGACGGGCAGGACAGAGAGGGGGGAAGTAACACCGAAAGAAAGAGGGGGAAACAAGGGGGAATCAGGCAGCGAGACAGAGGAGAGGGAGAGACAGACAGATGGGAAAGTGAAACAGAGAGAGAGAGGGGCAGGGGACACATACAAAGGGGGAAACAGACAGGGGGGAAAGAACATACACACATACATACAGAAACACACACATACACATACATACAGACACAAAGACACATACATACTCACATACATACATACACAAACATACATACACACACATCCATACACACACACACAACTACATACACACACATACACATACATACATACACACATATATATACACAGACACACACACATCCACACCCACACATACACACATACAAACACACACACACACATACATACACACACACATAAAAACACACATACACATATATACAAACACAAAACACATTGTCAAAACATTTCCAACCCTAACATACCCACACTTCCACACATCTCCAAAATAGGGCACAGCAACGCGTGCCGGGTTAAGCTAGTTTTATATAAGAAATCCTTATTTTAGATTTTGAAGAATGAGGTATAGACACACAAACATCAGTTTTACAAACCAACACTGCTGAAGAACATGGTAAGGTACATTATCCGAATGGCTCTCCACCGGCTCTTATAATGCTGTAGTGTTTCCATAACATCTCCAGACCTATAACAAGCAAGAAAAGCAATGACATCTTAAAGCAAAACAGGCAAGCTGTGACTACAGGTTCTTATCAGATCACTCATGCTCCACCTTCCAAAGATGAAAACTTGACTAATTAAAAACTGAGCTCACAAGATACAAAAAAAACAGGTTTTACAGTACAAACAACATTACAAACATTGTAAGGGGAATGTCAAAATATAGCAGAGGCACAACTAAACGAAGCCCTGGAAAAACGCAATAATCTTGAAGGACTAATTTAAAATCCATCTTGAGATGACCAGTGCTTTATTAAGAAGCAATTTTAAATTTTTATACTCTTCCAACATTAGAGGCCAAAATGGGACCTAGACAGAGAAGAATAGTCCATTTTATGAGGGGGTTTTTGAAGGAGTTTTCCTGTTATTTCCCCCACCCATGCCACCATCGTCAAAACAACCCTCGTTTATGAAATGGGAAGTGGGGGGATAACCAGCGAAAACAGGGGAAATGGTTTTCCTCCTTTAACTCCCCCCTGACAATAAAATGGACTATCCTTCCCTGTCTAAGCCACCTTTCAGAGTCTGCCTGGATAATGGAACAGTACCACATTTTTGATTTTTTTTAAACCTGTCTTATACTCAAAACAGTCTAAAAAGAAAATGAAACTTGAAATTTAATGTTTGTAATTTTATGTATTGTAACATATGGTTTTCTTATGTTGTTTATCATGTATTGAGTTGTTTTCACTTTGTTTATTATTGATGGCATTGAATGTTTGTCTCTGTGTATTTGTTGAGAGCCGCCCTGAGTCCCTTCAGAGAAACAGGGTGAACTATAAATAAAGTTTCATTCATTCAAACAAAATTCATGTAAGTTTCACATACACCTAGCCTGAAGCTAATTTTATACACATACACATTATGTTTAATAGTTTTGAGCATGAAACTTAGTTTGTGTACACTCTGAGCCTCATCTGGATGCAAAGATGTGAGATAAAAATACATATAATAATAATAATGTATTTATTGCAACATTTCTACTCCGCCTTTCTCACACCAGAGGGGACTCAAGACAGCTTTACATACAGGAAAAAATTAAAACACAATGTACACTTAAATACATTTTAAAATAGAATTAAAAAGCACATTAAAATAATTAAAACATTTAAAAACAATACATTAAGAGTTAAACACATTGTACAAAAGTACATGGAACCATCTCGGCAACTAATGTGGACAATTTAGGAGCATTTTGGATTTCGTTTAAAGGGTAATCAACCTGAAAAAAACTTATGACAATAAAGTCATCGCTCCTTATTTGTGGTTTAGATTACAAGTGTTATTTCTCTGAATCTCAAGGTCCTCCAGTGCAATTTCTATAGTTAACTTCTAGCTATGTTCAACATTTATGTTGGGAGACCTAGTGGCTAGTGCCCTTTCATACAGCCATATAACCCAGAATATCAAGGCAGAAAATACCACAATATCTGCTTTGAACTGGACTATCTAAATCCACACTGACATATATTCTTGTTCAAAGCAGATCATGTGGGATTTTATTCAGCTGTGTGGAAGAGGATTTAGAGATTTCGAAAGAGGATACCTTTTAAGGAATCTCTAGATCAGTGGTTCTCAAATTGTGAGTCCCCAGGTGTTTTGGCCTACAACTTACTTTTTCGAACTTTTGAATTAATTTTTATTAAAAGGTTTTCAATTTTTTTAAACATTACATAACATAGAATAACATAACATACACAAATATTAGGGAAAGGGAAAGAGGAAACATGGTGACTTCCGTTCTAGTTCCATACTATTTTATTTATTTATTTATTTCCGGCATTTTACCCCGCTCTTCTCAACCCCCGAGGGGGGACTCAGAACGGCTTCCAAAAAGGCACAATTCGATGCCAACACAGTAAAACACATAAAACACAGTATAAACCCCCAAAACATTACACATTAAAATACAATTACATCAACATATCATACACATTCATTAAAGTTTTTAAAAAGGTGCTGCCTTGTGCTAGTGTGCAAACGCCTGGTCCCATAGCCAGGCTTTTACTTTTTTCCTGAATGTCAGGAGGGATGGAATTGATCGTATGTCACTAGGAAGCGCATTCCACAGATGGGGAGCCACCACCGAGAAGGCCGCCTCCCTCGTCCCCACCAGCCGCATTTGAGAAGTCGGCGGGAGCGAGAGCAGGGCCTCCCCGGATGATCTTAAATTACGAGGTGGGATGTAGCGGCAGATGCGTTCGGACAAGTAAGATGGGCCAGAACCGTATAGAGCTTTAAAGGTCAAGACCAGCACTTTGAATTGAGCTCGGAAGTGGATAGGCAGCCAGTGGAGCTGACACAACAGGGGGGTGGTATGCTCCCTGTATGTAGCTCCAGTTAGTAATCTGGCTGCCGCCCGTTGGACTAGTTGTAATTTCCGAACTGTCTTCAAAGGCAGCCCCACGTAGAGTGCGTTGCAGTAATCTATTCGGGATGTGACCAGAGCGTGGACGACCGTAGCCAGATCAGACTTCCCAAGGTACGGGCGCAGCTGGCGCACGAGTCTTAACTGTGCAAAAGCTCCTGGCCACCGCCGAGACCTGGGGTTCCAGGCTCAGCGATGAATCCAGGATCACTCCCAAGCTGCGAACCTGCGTCTTCAGGGGGAGTGTAAAACCATCCAACACAGGCTGTAACCCTATGCCCTGTTCGGCCTTTCGACTGACTAGGAGGACCTCTGTCTTGTCTGGATTAAGTTTCAATTTGCTAGCTAATTTTCTCATTCCATTAATAAATTCTCTAATATGAAGCATCCGTCTTGCTCTTATTGTACATTAATGTTTACATTACAGCATTATTCATCTTACTCTTCTTTTTTCACCTAATCATTAAGCATTGTCCAATCTGTCTTAATATTCCCTTTGCCATTATTCTGACGTAGCCAGAACGTAAGCTCGTCCATATCTTTAATCTCCAAAATTTTCTCCAGCCATTGTTCTTTTGTCGGTAAGAGATTCGTTTTCCATAATTTCGCAAACAATATCCTAGCCGCCGTTGTCAGGAATACAAAAAGTTTCTCTATATTGTCACTCTTAAATGTCTCACTGTCTATTAATTACTTGTCCGAACTTATCTCCCCCTATGTCCCATCCTGAAGCTTACGATCTTCTGGGAGGCCCTGCTCTTGATCCCACCATTGTCGCAAACATGCTTGGTGGGGACGAGAGACAGTGCCTTCTCGGTGGTGGCCCCCCCGCTTGTGGAACTTGCTCCCCAGATAAATTAGGTCAACCGCTTCCCTCCAGGAAAAAGTTGGAAGATGTGGCTATGGGACCAGGCATTTGGATAGAACTACTGCTCTAGAGACTGTGGGAGTTGAAGTCCAAAACACCTGGAGGGCCCAAGCTTAAGCGGCTGAGGGGAAAAGGAAAAGGCCTGAGGCTGTGAGGAATTGTGGGAGTTAAAGTCCAAAACACCTGGAGGGCCCAAGCTTAAGCGGCTGAGGGGAAAAGGAAAAGGCCTGAGGCTGTGAGGAATTGTGGGAGTTGAAGTCCAAAACACCTGGAGGGCCCAAGCTTAAGCGGCTGGGGGGAAAAGGAAAAGGCCTGAGGCTGTGAGGAATTGTGGGAGTTGAAGTCCAAAACACCTGGGGGCCCAAGCAAGCGGCTGGGGAAAAGGAAAAGGCCTGAGGCTGTGAGGAATTGTGGGAGTTGAAGTCCAAAACACCTGGAGGGCCCAAGCTTAAGCGGCTGAGGGGAAAAGGAAGAGGCCTGAGGCTGTGAGGAATTCTGGGAGTTGAAGTCCAAAACACCTGGAGGGCCCAAGCTTAAGCGGCTGAGGGGAAAAGGAAAAGGCCTGAGGCTGTGAGGAATTGTGGGAGTTGAAGTCCAAAACACCTGGAGGGCCCAAGCTTAAGCGACTGAGGGGAAAAGGAAAAGGCCTGAGGCTGTGAGGAATTGTGGGAGTTGAAGTCCAAAACACCTGGAGGGCCCAAGCTTAAGCGGCTGAGGGGAAAAGGAAAAGGCCTGAGGCTGTGAGGAATTGTGGGAGTTGAAGTCCAAAACACCTGGAGGGCCCAAGCTTAAGCGGCTGAGGGGAAAAGGAAAAGGCCTGAGGCTGTGAGGAATTGTGGGAGTTGAAGTCCAAAACACCTGGAGGGCCCAAGCTAAGCGGCTGAGGGGAAAGGAAAAGGCCTGAGGCTGTGAGGAATTGTGGGAGTTGAAGTCCAAAACACCTGGAGGGCCCAAGCTTAAGCGGCTGAGGGGAAAAGGAAAAGGCCTGAGGCTGTGAGGAATTGTGGGAGTTAAAGTCCAAAACACCTGGAGGGCCCAAGCTTAAGCGGCTGAGGGGAAAAGGAAAAGGCCTGAGGCTGTGAGGAATTGTGGGAGTTGAAGTCCAAAACACCTGGAGGGCCCAAGCTTAAGCGACTGAGGGGAAAAGGAAAAGGCCTGAGGCTGTGAGGAATTGTGGGAGTTGAAGTCCAAAACACCTGGAGGGCCCAAGCTTAAGCGGCTGAGGGGAAAAGGAAAAGGCCTGAGGCTGTGAGGAATTGTGGGAGTTGAAGTCCAAAACACCTGGAGGGCCCAAGCTTAAGCGGCTGAGGGGAAAAGGAAAAGGCCTGAGGCTGTGAGGAATTGTGGGAGTTGAAGCCCAAAACACCTGGAGGGCCCAAGCTTAAGCGGCTGAGGGGAAAAGGAAAAGGCCTGAGGCTGTGAGGAATTGTGGGACTTGAAGTCCAAAACACCTGGAGGGCCCAAGTTTGCCCAGGCCTGCTCTAGATGATTCATTTGGGTCCTTTTCCTGTGGAAGTTGTGCTGGAAGACCTAGACATGTTCTCTCAGGTAAAAATACATAGCTGTAGTTCAGTGGCTCTCAACCTTTTGGGCCTCCAGGTGTTTTGGACTTCATCTCCCAGAAATCCCAGCTGTGAGGAACTGTGGCAGCTAAAGCCCAAAAGATTTGGAGGCCCAAAGGTTGGGCACCACTGCTGTAGGCCCTTATTCAGTCATGCCCACATCTCCCCCAGCTTGGAACCCTGACCTGCTTGGGCCTTGGCCCTCAGGCCCCAGTAGGGGCTCCTCCAGCCCTTCCAGCACAGGCTCCATCACCGCCACGGCCATCTTCCAAACACCCGGAACTCAAGGCGAGGCCACGCCCATTATGCTAATGAGGGCAACCTTCCCACGCGGTCTGGAGCCAATCCGCAGCGGCGCCCGTCCAGCGACAGGTTGTCTTCCAAAGGCGCGCGCCCTCCGCGCATGCGCAGCACACCTTCCCCCCCATCACAGCGGCGCGTGACCACAACCGCTCTTCTTCTTTCTCGACGGGAAACACCAAAAACTCAAGGCGAGGCCACGCCCATTATGCCAATGAGGGGCACGCCCATTATGCTAATTTGTCTTCCAAAGGCGCGCGTGCGCAGCACACCTTCCCCACCTGACCACAAACCGCTCTTCTTTCTTTCTCGGCGGGGCTGGTCACGTGAAGCGCGTTGATTGGTTGGAGGAGGTGTCAATCCCCTGTTTTGTTATATTATTCTTTTTCAAAGGCAAACCTCGTCGATCTCGCGATGACAGCGGCGACCTTCTCGCCTCGCTCCTTGTGGCGGGACGGCGGAAAGCCCTGAGGGGGAGAGGCCTCCTTCCCTCCCCGGCTCCTCCCCGCCCAGAGGAGGCTCTTTGGTCCACCTCCGGAGCCTCAGGTTGGGCGCGCGGCTGAGGCGCCTCTCCGCCGAGGGAAGGGAAGGGAAGGGAAGGGAAGCGAGCGGCGAAGCAGCAGGTGAGGAGGACACGCGCTCACGGCGGAAAGAAGGAAGGCAGGAAGGAAGGCAGGCCGCACTCGAGGATGAATGAAGCTTGACATCACTTTTTCTGCCAGTGGCTCAGTGCTGTGACATCCTGGGATCTAAAAGCCTTTCGCCCTCCTTGCAATGAGTCGTGGCAGTTGAAGAGGTCTCGAACTGGGTTAATTCCACAGTGTAGGTCAGGCCTGGGCAAACTTGGGGCATCCAGGTGTTTTGGACTTCAACTCCCACCATTCCTCACAGCCTGACGCTTAAGCGGCTGAGGTGGGAAAGGAAAGGGCCTCAAGGCTGTTAGGAATTGTGGGAGTTGAAGTCCAAAGCATCTGGAGGGCCGAAGTTAGAATAATAGAGTATTGGAGCTGGAATAGACCGCGTAGGCCAGGGCTGTCCAACTTCTGCCAGCCCAAGGGCCGGAATTCTGGTGAGTGATCGCCTGGGGGGCCGCAGCGGGGGCGTGGCCTCTCGCGGGGGGCAGCCTGCTCGGCCTGCCCCTTTTTGGCGGGGCTGGGTGACATCCTGACGTCACCTAGCCCCGCAGAAAAGGGACAGGACGCTAGCGCGGCGTCTTATCCCTTTTCTGCACGGCAGGGTGACGTCCTGACGTCACCTAGCCCCGCAGAAAAGGGACAGGACGCGGCAGGGTGCGCTGGCGTCTTATCCCTTTTCTGCACGGCAGGGTGACGTCCTGACGTCACCTAGCCCCGCAGAAAAGGGACAGGACGCTAGCGCGGCGTCTTATCCCTTTTCTGCACGGCAGGGTGACGTCCTGACGTCACCTAGCCCCGCAGAAAAGGGACAGGATGCTAGCGCGGCGTCTTATCCCTTTTCTGCACGGCAGGGTGACGTCCTGGCGTCACCTAGCCCGCAGAAAAGGGACAGGACGCTAGCGGCGTCTTATCCCTTTTCTGCGCGGCAGGGTGACGCCCTGACGTCACCTAGCTCCGCAGAAAAGGGACAGGACGCTAGCGCGGCATCTTATCCCTTTTCTGCGCGGCAGGGTGACGTCCTGACGTCACCTAGCCCCGCAGAAAAGGGACAGGACGCTAGCGCGGCGTCTTATCCTCTTCCTCCTCGGCGCCACACGTGACATCACCCAGCCCCGCCAAAAAGGGGCGGGCCACGCAGGACGCCGGGCACGCGTGCCAGGGCGGGAGCAGCCTTGCCCCCTGTGAGCAGCCCCGCCCCTTTTCAGCGATTTTTAAAAAAAATGTTAAAATTAAAAACGGAGGTCTTGTGGGCCGCGTCCAGGGGGCTGGCGGACCGTGTACGGTCCACGGGCCGCCAGTTGAACAGGCCCGGCGTAGGCCATCTAATCCAGTGTTTTTCAACCTTTTTTGAGACGCGGCACATTTTTTACATTTACAAAATCCTGGGGCACACCACCAACCAAAATGACACAAAATGTCATTTGGGAGTTGTAGTTGCTGGGAGTTAATAGTTCACCCGCAATCAAAGAGCATTCTGATCTCCACCAATGATGGAATGGAATCAAACTTCCTACACAGAAGTCCCATAACCAAGAGAAAATGCTATAAGAGTTTGGTGGGCATTGACCTTGGGTTTTGGAGTTGTAGTTCACCTATATCCAGAGAGCACTGTGGACTCAAACAATGTTGGATCAGGACCAAACTTGGCATGAATACTCAATATGCCCAAATATGAACGCAGATGAAGTTCAGGGGAAATAGACCTTGACATTTGGGAGTTGTAGTTGCTGGATTTATAGTTCCCCTACAATCAAAGAGCATTCTGAACCCCACCAATGATAGAACTGAGCCAAACGTCCCACACAGAACCCCCAGGAGGCAAGAGGAGGTCTCTACTTGGGGAAAGGGAGGCGGGCCTTCCCAATGCATGGAGAGGGAGAGACCAAGTAGACAACGAGTGGGGAAGGGGTGTGTGTTTGTAATTTTGTGCCTTTATTGAGGTTTCTTAGGGTTTTTATACTTCAATTTCCCATGGCACACTGGTTGGGAAACACTGGGTTAAACCACTGAGCTGCTAGCCTTGTTGACCAAAAGGTCCCAGGATCAAATCCGGGGAGCGGTGTGATCTTCCGCTGTCAGCCCCAGCTTCTGCCCACCTAGCAGTTCGAAAACATGCAAATGTGAGTAGATCAATAGGTACTGCTCAGGTGGGAAAGTAATGGTCCTCCATGCATTCAAGCCAGCCACATGACCTTGGAGGTGTCTACGAACAACGCCGGCTCTTCAGTTTAGAAGTGGAGATGAGCACCACACCCCAGAGTTGGACACGACTAGACTTAACATCAGGGGGAAACCTTCACCTTTACCCATTGGCTGTTAGGAATTGAGGGAGTTGAAGTCCGAAACACCTGGAGGGCAGAAGTTTGCCCATGCCTGTTGTATACCATGGTCCAGTTCCTAGTCGGCAAGCTTCACCTTATAGATAGTGTTTGTATCCTCTGACTCTTCATGTTAATCCCCTTTGGTTCCATTCTCAGGTTATCAACTATTCAGGGAGAACTCATACATTTCAGCTTTAGAGAACGAGTGATTGGTCCGCGGTTGGACATAATGTTATATTTTAGAGAATGGTATAGATTCAGGAATATAATCTCAAGTAGTTCTTCCTCAGGCTGAAACTCAAAGTGCTGTGGCCGGTGGATTCAACTTCAACTCCCACAATTCCTAACAGCCTGACGCTTAAGCGGCTAAGGTGGAAAAGGAAAGGGTCTCGGGCTGTTAGGAATTGTGGGAGTTGGAAGTCCAAAACACCTGGATGTCCCAAGTTTGGCACCCACAGTTAGAATAGTAGAGTATTAGAGCTGGAATAGACCACATAGGCCATCTAATCCAACCCCCTGCTATGCAGGAAAAGCACATTCAAAGCACCCACGACAGATGGCCATTTATTTTATTTATATCTTTGGCTTTTCTTTGCGAACGAAGATTCAGGAAGGGCTCATCCCACGCTTTCCACAAGCGTGTTGATGATTCGGAGGTTGGATGTGTCCTTCGAGCCTGTGCAATGGATTTTTCTGGGGTTGGCTTAGAACTGGCCTCACCTTTTAAATCAAAGGTTCGTCTGCCAGGGCTTAGCAAGCTTGGACGGTGGCAGCGAGGTCCTCAGGTCGTAGGTTTGGTTCGAGTTTCCTTCTCTTAGATGGTTGACCTTACAGGGTTAGACGAGCACCATCTGCCCGGGTTTGAAATCAGAGTTTTCATTCTCTTAGGATGGTTGCCAAAAGGCTAGAGAGCCCATCCTGCCCTTTGACGCTCTTTGTCAGACCCTTCAGTTGTGATCTGTCTGGCATGGGAGGCCCTACCGGTGGCTATTAAGCCACTGCCAGCATAGCTCACAACTTCATTAGGGTACGCAAGCCTCTCCCCCACGTCAAGGGGGCGCCAATATCTTCTTCTTGGCTTTTCTTCACGAACGAAGATTCAGGAAGGACTCATCCCACACTTTCCACAAGCGCATTGATGATTTGGAGGTTGGATGTATCCTTCGAGCCTGTGCAAAGGATTTTCCTGGTAGAGCTCAGCATGCACAGAACTGGCCTCACCCTTTAAACCAAAAGTTCGTCTGCCGGGGTCTAGCAAGCTTGGACGGTGGCAGCGAGGTCCTAAGGTTGTAACCATAAAAGCAATAAACAGTAAAAAAAAATTTAAACTATGTCCTCTTGTTCAAATCCTCAAATAAAACCATTGATCATATCCTCAGCTGCTGCAAGTAAATCGCACAGATGGACTACAAACAGAGGCACAACTCTGTGGCGCAAATGATTCATTGGAACTTATGTCACAAGTATCACCTGCCAGTAGTAAAGAACTGGTGGGGTCATAATCCTGCCCAGAAGTGGCCTCACCCTTTAAACCAAAGGTTCGTCTGTCGGGGCCTAGCAAGCTTAGGACGGTGGCAGCGAGGTCCTCAGGTTGCAGGTTTGGTTCGAGTTTCCTTCTCTTAGATGGTTGATCTGACAGGGTTAAACGAGCACCATCTGCTTGGGTTGGAAATCAAGAGTTTTCCTTCTCTTAGGATGGTTGCCAAAAGGCTAGAGAGCCCATCCTGCCCATTGACGCTCTTTGTCAGACCCTTCGGTTGTGACCTGTCTGGCATGGGAGGCCTTATCGGTGGCTATTATGCCACCGCCAGCAGAGCTCACAACTTCATTAGGGTACACAAACCTCTCCTCCACAACAAGGGGGCGCGAACGGAGAGGGTCCTAGTACTAAGAGAGTACGGAGAGGTTTTATTTATTTATTTACTATATTTATATACAGTCCCTCTCAGCCTGCAGGCGACTCGGGACAGTTTACAGTTGGTAGCAAGATCATAATTTCAATACAATAAAAACAGTCTGATAATATAAAAACCATAGCAAAATCATTTTAAAAACATGTATCATTAGTCTCCTTGTTAAAAACATTGTCCATCCACATCCGGCATCTGTCCAAAAGCTTCCAAGAAAGGAGCTTCCACCACACTCCAAGGCAGAGAGTTCCACTGCCTTATATGGTCAGGAAGATCTTCCTAATGTTCCGGTGGAATCTCCTTTCCTGTAGTTTGAACCCTTTGCTCTCAGGGCCCTTCCACACAGCCATATAACCCAGAATATCGAGGCAGAAAATCCCACAATATCTGCTTTGAACTGGGTTATCTCAGTCCACACTTCCATGTATTCCAGTTCAAAGCAGAAAATGTGCAATTTTATTCAGATGTGTGGAAGGGGACCTTGTTTCAAGGGCAACAGAAAACAAGCCTGCTCACTCTTCCCTTTCACTTGTTTATACATGACTATCATGTCTCCTTTCAACCTTCTCTTCTGCAGGCTAAACATCCCCAGCTCTTTAAGATGCTTCTCATAGGGATTCATTGTCTCCAGTCTTTGAATCATTTTAGTCACCCTCCTCTGGACTCCTTCTAGTTTGCCAATATCTCTTTTGAACTGTAGTGCCCAGCACTGGACACCATATTCCGAGTGATGTCCAACCAAAGCAGAATACAAAGGAACCATCACTTCCCTCGATCTAGAGTGGTGGGGTTGGCTTAGAATCTTTTCTTTTTTAGTTTTATTGCAGCATTACTGCAAATATATTTCTGCAACAGAACACCTAAAACCAGTTTTCCCAGTTCTCCTGCTAAATTAACAGAAGGCTAAGGAGAAAAGGGGGTGATTGGGTGTAAAAAAGACTTTGTACAAAAGACTTTTTAAGCAGAAGCTTTGTTAACAGAGGTATATCTGTATCTAGATGGCTTTGTAATTTTGCAGAAATGGACCATCCTGGTAAGGGTGTAAGGCTAAACTAATGAAGGCTAATCTACAATGGTTTTATTAAACATTATGTTGTTGTATGCCTTCAAGTCAGTTTTCACGTATGACATATAGTGAACCTATATTACAAGATTTGTTCAGCAGAGAGTTGCCTTTAGCGCCCCCTGAGGCTGAGAGATTATGACTTGGTCGTCCAGTGAGTTTCCACGGCTCAACAGGGATTTGAACCCCTTTCTCCAGAGTAATAGTCCAGTGCTTAAGCCACTAAATCATTGAAACTGCTCACTCAGTAGTATATTTATTTTTCATGATTTCAGTTCATGTAAGAAATTGTCTCTTTTTATGCTTTAGACCAGCAGATACATCAAATGAAGAGGCCAAACAAGATTGGGCTAGAAAGATCTACAGGTATGATGAAACAATAACATTGCACTGTAAATTATGCTGAGTTTTCTCGGCTACTCTCTGAGAACCTTGTTAGATATGTGGAGAAGGCACTGGCACAGAAAAATTAAAAATGTTCATTTCTTTCTGTTCATAAATTATGTGACTGATTTTACTGTTTTCAAGATAGTTGCACAATATTTCTTATAAATAACTGCTGGCTTTGTTTGCAGAAGCTATTTTAGCAAAGTACTGTTATCAGCAAGCATTGCTCTCTTCTTTATTGCTGATTATACAACTGCATACAATGTTCTGACCTTCAGTAAGTCACAGATGAATAGGATGTCCAAAATATGACTAATACAGATTCCTATGATGGTTACAATGAAAGCTGTCTTATTCATTACCCACTTTTCTATTTGAAGATATCCTTACAGTATCATGTGATTATTTATGCATGTATTTAGTCTTCATTATATTCTAAACAAAAAAAATGCAATAGATCCTGAACCTATTTTTACAGATATTTCATAAATATTACCACAAGTTTTGTTTTTGTTGATCAAAACCTAGGACAGCATTTCTTAACCTGGAGGTTGTGAGGAGGGTGTCAGAGGGATCACCAAAGACCATCAGAAAACACAGTATTTTCTATTGGTCATGGGGGTTCTGTGTGGAAGTTTGGCCCAATTCTATTGTTGGCGGGGTTCAGAATGCTTTTTGATTGTAGGTGAACTATAAATCCCAGCAACTAAAACTCCCAAATGACAAAATCAATCTCCCCAACCCCAAGAGTATTCAAATTTGGGCGTATGGGGGTATTTGTGCCAAATTTAGTCCAGTGAATGAAAACGCATCCTGCATTTCAGATAAGATTCATAACAGTAGCAAAATTACAGTTATGAAGTAGCAACAAAATAATATTATGATAGGGAGTCACCACAATATGAGGAACTGTATTAAGGAGTCATGGCATTAGGAAGGTTGAGAACCACTGACCTAGAATATTAAGGAAGATGGTCGATCATTAATGAAACTTCTAAGTTTGTGACCACTGGGAGTGCTAATACGACATTTATTCTGCTTTTGGCAGCATATCACTTACCTAGCCTAGTCAGTGTACAAAACACATGTGATGCTTCAGTGGAATTATGCTTTAGAAATGGAGAGTGTTTTATTTATGCAATAAAATATTTCTATGAAATCTAATCAAATTCCCTATGGCTTAAAGTAACATTAACATGCAAATGTAAATGATGAAGTAGACATCACAATCAGTACAAACTTGCAGCAGTCCACAGTAATTAAAAATAAGACCTGTTGGCTTCAGTAGGATATACTGTCAGCTGAATATGTACACAGTTACAGCACTGGAACTTAATAGTTATAACTATTTCTTGGACTCCTGAGGTTCTGAAAACCTTTGGGAAGTGACTCCTCATAATGAGTATAACCAGGGGCGGTCTAAGGTAATTTTAAATGGTAAGCAAACATTATTTTGGCGCCCCCCCCCAAAAAAAACATTATTTTGCCCTCCCCCCATGTAAAACAAATATACAATTATAATATCACAATACCATTAGTAGTATTATATTGTATCAATGTATATACAATATATTATACCATACTCATACTATATTATATCATAATTATATTATACTACATTACAATATAGTTATATTATAATATATTGACATTATAATATAATAAAACATTCTATTATATTATTATTATAAAATAATAAATAAAATTATTTATTTAAATAAAATTATCCTTTACTAAATATTTTCATTACTCCTATAAAACTCAAATAACCCAAAATAAAGTAAAATAAAATATTATATATTACTATTTTGTACAATACCACTATACTGCAATATTGTTTGTAATATTACATGTAATATAAAATATATCATTATTCTATTGTTATATTGTATTTTTATTATATTGTATACTGTATTAAGCAGAACTGTATAATAATCAACAAGAAATGCAATGTAAATGCATCAAAATCAGAATATATTACCTACCACCCATCTCATAATTCATAGGAGTCTCCCATGAGTCCAAAATTAGGATCCCAATGTAAATGTAAATAGAAAAACAGCCAAAATGTTCAAATGAGGTCGAATACAGGCAGCGCGGCCTGGGCAAACTTGGGCCCTCCTTCCCTCTAGGTGTTTTGGACTCCAACTCCCACAACTCCTCATAGCCTCAGGCCCCTCAGGTCTAGACAGAAATAGAGCCGAAGAAAGGAAGGAGGGAGAGAAGAGGTCACAGAGGAGGAGGAAAGCCCTTCATTCATTCCTTCACTTACACTTCCTTCACTGATTCTGTTCTCCTTCCCGCAAACGCGTGCGGCGGCGGAGACAAAGGGAGAGGGAAGCACTCCCTGCCTGCCCGATAGGGAGTGCTTTGCTTACAGGCTTCTGCGCAAGGGAGCTACTGGGCATGCACGGAGGTTTTCGCGCATGCGCAGTTGCTCCTGCGCTCAACTTCAGCTCCTGAGCAACTGCGCCTGCGTGAAAACCTCCGCGCATGCCCAGAAGCGGCGTCGGAGCACACAAGGCCGGGGCCCAAAAGCAGGCAGCTGCGGCGCTGCCTGAGGAACATCGGCAGGGCCAAGATGGCACCCCATGTGGCCAGGATGGCGCCCCCTTCCCAGATGGCGCCCTATGCAGCCGCTTACTTGGCCTACCTGTAGGACCGCCCCTGAATATAACTATTTCTGACAGTAGCAAATGCTGAGAGTTAGCTGAATGGTTAGTCAGAACTAGCCTTTTCTAGTATAGAGGTATGTTGTCTAGCATACTTAAATATCTTTTTGTCTAGACCTAAAGGCTATTAATTCTTTAGTCAATTTTTCATGCATTGTTGTACAGGTTAAGTTTCCCTTAAACTGGAAATCCAAAATACTTCAATATTGTCTGCAAGGGCGATCAAAATAGTTTCACGCACAACATTATTAAAAACATTGTGTATGAAGTTATCTTCAGGCTATGTGTATAAGTGTACTATATGAAATGAAGGAATTTTGTGTTTATACTTGTATCGTATCCATAACATACCTTATTATGTATATACAAATATTCCAAAATCCAAATAAATACAAAATTCAAACACTTTTGGTCCCAAGCATTTTGGATAAAGGATACTCAACTACTTACTTTTGGGCACGTGGAAAATTAGCTATTTTAAAAGCTGTCAGAATCTTTAATGAAAGTAAGCTAATCATATGATCCTTTTTTACTTCTAGACACAGGTTTGTTATGAGGAGCAATGAGCAATGTGGTAAAATGAGAAGACAAACGGCACTGGTTAAATATTAACTGAGCAATTACACTGTGTCAAAGGGTAAAGCAGCTTAGTGTTTGCTTTCTCTGGTACACAGTAAGTGAATATTGAAGTGCTACATAAATCATTACAGTGGGCCCTTGAGGATTTGGTTTCAGAATCCAGCATGTATACCAAAATCTGCAGATGCTCAAGTCTCACAATCTATGATGTCAATGTAAAATTGTTTCCATTATATAACATAACAAAATCAAGGTTTTCTTTGTGTGTGTGTGTGTGTGTGTGTAATATTTTCATGCAATGGATGGGTGAATCTGTGGTTACAAAATCCATGTCTACAGAGGGCAAACTATTTCATATCTGGGTCAAGAGAAATTTGACTTCCCCTCCCCTGCACATTAATAGAATGTTCTTTTAATTTGCCAGCTTCTTTTTCTTTTTTCAAACAAGGTCTAATTTATTAGTATGTTGCTGAACATTTAAAAAACATAGTGGCACTGTTTAATATAAAATTCCAGTAACAAAACCTCCTAGTAGTTTTCCATGGCAAAAAGACAACATTCTGAGTCTCCATCTTCAACATGGAGAAAGCACCTTTCAAAAACCAGTTCCATGTAAAATTGCACTTTTATGGTTTATGAAACGAGAAATAGCATGCAATTTTTCAACAAGACATGTGGCAGCTGTCTCTGCTCTTTTTCTAGATGTGTTTTACCAATGGGTGTGAGCAAGTTAGATGTGTTATACAGACGCCTTCTTCTTACTAAGCTCTTCATTCAAGGATGGGGAAGACCGGAAGATTTGAAAAGGTGAATTGTATCATGTTATAACGCCTATGTTAAGTGTCCAAGTGTTTCTGTTAAAATGATTTCATGTCATAAAAACAAACAGGTGTCTTCTGCTTATTCAGTGGTTTAGGACCAGAGCACTGTCAAAAAATGGAAATAATTGAAATGTGGAACCTAATAATATATATGCTAGTCTTAATAGGCAGGTAGATATAATTATTACTGTTGTTGTTATATATTACAATATATATTATAAACACAAATATTACATGTCCAAATATCAGTACTATGTGAATACTGTATTTTATATACAAATACTGTACAGTAATGTATAAGGTATACACAGCTCAGAAACCAAGATTCACCATGAACAACTGAGTAAAGTAGTGCGTAGTTGCAAAAACGATTGCAAACAATGATTAAAAAGCAGACTATGCATTCAACATGTGGGTTCTGGATAGCATGTAGAATGGTCAAAAAAGCATGTAATTTTAAAAGCAGGTAGTCAAAAAGCAGGGGGCATCTGTATTTATGGATTTTGTCTGAAATATCTGAAGCATGTTCTCTCTTTTTTAAATAGAATATTTGAATTCAGAAAGCTTATTGGAAACAGGGAAAAATGTCAGAATTTGGTTTCAAGAGACTATCCAGTTCATATTAACAAGGTATTAAAAGTAATGAATGTAACTCTAACTTAAGATTCTATGTTTACCTTAAATATGAATATTATTCTAAAAAGACTTATTGTGTGTTGAAATTAAGAACACTATATACATAAGTGAATTAGGGTACATTGGCAATGTTCCAAACATGTGATTTTGTAAATTTTGCGATGGAAATTGTTATACCAACCATTGATTTATTATATTTCCTCAATGTAATGGGAGGTACCTTACTGTTTTGGGGATATAGAAGGTACTGGGGGGTACTTAATGAAATCAGACCTTGGGTTTTACACTATCACACTGTTTGCATTTCTTTCCACCAAAGATACATATCTGATAGCTACAGTAATATCACAATTTTCCTATAGGTTGAAGAGCAATCAGACTGTAAGATCCTTGATGGACACTTCATTTCCCCCTTGGCTCATTATGTTCCAGATATCATACCATCAGAATCTGTCACAGCAAGGTAAGCACAACCCCAGGAAGTTATAAAATTGCTAGCAGATTGAAATAGGTTGCTAACAATTGCTTGTTCCAAAGATTCTCAGAATGCATAGGGTGCAGATGGGAGCCTCTCCTGATTGTATTGTATTGAGTTCTGATCTCTGAATCATAACTTTATTATGCTTAATGCAGTTACACCTCACTACAGACCTTATATATCAGTACCTTATTTATCAGTACCAGGAGAATAGAGTTGGGGCAAGCTCATATATTCCAAGCTTCCCTTGTATTATTTTCCTGTTAAGACTTCAAGTATTGTAGAAGGGTGATACATCGATCTGCCCTGATATTGAGCAAGGTGCATATGGCTTGTAAAGTTCTGTCTTTATAGTCATGCTGGGAACAGCTAGTGCAGTCATCCTTAACTGCATATGATCTCAGAGGCTTTTCATTATTTTGTTGCATTTGTATGTCACCTTTGTTCCAGAATATTCTGGCTTTGAAATTGCATAGACAAAGTAATATGTGAATAAAGGCTTAAATCCAGTGCCAATTTACCAAATGTTCATATACACATAATAATAATACCTTTACTTATGTCCCACCACCATCTCACAAAAGGGACTTGGGGTGGCTTACAGGAGGTATGCTCTCCTGGGAATTACCAATTGCAATGAGTCCAAAGTGACTGGTAGCAGTTCTCACTATTTCATTACCTTAAAAATAGGATTGTGTATTTTGGCTGAACCTTGATCCATTTCTGCTTGCTGGATACCGGAAGCGCCCCCCCCCCCCCCCAATCCATTTTCTTTCGCCTCCTAAAAACGAATGTGCTGCCGAATGAGCATTTTGTTCTGCATCCCAAAAAGCTGCTCTTTTCGGCCCATTGGTGGCTATGGGGAACTTACGAGGCTCTTCTTTCCCCTGGGAGCCTTTCCTTTTTTTCCTTTCAGTGGAGCCTGGGCGTCAGCAACAGGGTTAAGAAAGCACCCTATCCAGCCCATTATGCGGGGACTTACCACAGGCTCCCCTTCCATATCCTTAATTAAGACCTGGATTTTTAAAAATAAAAAAACAGTGTTAAGATACTACTCTTTTGGATCCTTTACCTTCTGTTTGTAGAGGAGACCAGGTTTAATGCTTCTTAAAGCTGTTTCTACTCTAGAGGAGAGGTAGGCTTCTCTTTTTGTTTGCTGGGATTACTATTATTAATTATTATTCTTATCTTTTAGAACTGCTTTCTGAAGGAGAGTAAGGGAAGGAAAAAAAGAAGCTAAAAGGGTGACTCTCCAAAGCCCCCAAACTCGCACGCACCCCACCCACCGTCTTTCAGCTCCCCAACTCCCAGTCAGTCCCACTAAATAAAAATAATCATTAAAATAAAGGAAAATCAAAAAGATTCAACTGTGATGCTGAATAGGGGAGAAGGAGCCATGTTCGACTGCTACGTTGTTCAATTTCAGATGGAAATCCGTGACAGCTGGCCCCTTGCCCTTTTGGGCACACAAATGAAATGGCCGAATGGCCAAAGGGACCGGCTAAAAATGGATCCCTGCACAAGTCTACTTAAAAGTAGCCTTTCCACTCATTCATTGAATAGAAAATTATTGATTCATTGAGTTAAAAAAATTGGATTCCTCTTTTTGACATTCTTTCCAGGTTTTGAAATGATTTTGATAGATTTCCTGTTACTCTTTGTATACCAAAGCTCATGGCATACATGGTTTATGTGTATTTATTGTGAAAATGTGTATTCTTCCACCAAGCTTTGCAAGGTACTTAAAAGGTATATTTTTTATCTAGTAGAATGTAGCACAGTATAGATTTAGTAGTATGATTCTCAGTTCAAATTCCTCTGTAATGCTGTTAACTTTGCTTTATACAGATTAATTTCCAATAATTGCATTCTTTTTATTCTTTTTAACAGGTTCCAGTTTATAGTACCAAAGAGATGGAACAGCAAACATAGACCTGTGTGTATTCATTTAGCTGGCACTGGAGACCATGTAAGCAAACAGAATTACTCAGGCTTTTAAAATAAACCAATTGCATTGGTGTTATTCCACTTATCCCTATTTAATCTTTATTTTCTAGCACTTCTGGAGAAGACGTACTCTAATGGCCCGTCCAATGATCAAAGAAGCATGTATGGCTTCACTGTTGTTAGAAAACCCGTATTATATCCTTTTCATTTGAGGAAGTACAGTCCAACATAAGCATATTTATAGACGATTCAATATTTAGTAACACCTTTGTTTTTCATTTTTATTTACAGTGCTATAGCATCATATACAGTATATATAGAAAAATACCTTTTACATTACCTGTGAAAAATCGCATCTCATAAATAAAAAATAATTACCAAAATTTATTAAAACATGACTTTTGACCTAGCCTATATACCTTTTTGCATGCTTTCTATACAAATTGGAGATTTGTATAGACCCCTTACTACAATGCAATCTGAGCCCCGCCACGTGCACAATGGAGGACCTTCTCACAGCGACACCAGAGGCACTCCAAGTGGCCAGTTTCTGGTCAAAGTAAATTTGGTATACTACCAAGTTTTAAAATTTGTTTGTGGCATGTGTGCACACACATACATACATATGTACATACACACACATTATAACTCTATTCTCAATTTACTTCTGACACGATAAATATACAAATAGGTACAGTTTTAACACTGTGACCTATAATAACCTAATGTGTTGTGATATGATTAATTTTAGTTGAAAAGACATCAGATTAGGGTTAAATATTATGTGTGGAAATACTGCAATTAATATTTCTCTGAGTTACATGTTACCTCAAATTATGTTTCATATATATGAGTGTATCTATGCTTCAAACGTCTTCGATATATTTTGTTTCAGTGGTTGTTTTCATAGAATCTGTATACTGTTATCTCAAATGCCCTGTTTTTGAAAAATGGGTAAAATTATGAACAAAGACACTTCAAAGTGAAATCAATGGGAATATAGTTTGTGTAGACCTCCCTTTGAACAATTGCCATGACAGCTTCCCATATCACATCTCAAACTAATAATTCTAGAAATCAGTTTAAAGAGTTTTCTTGAGACTGCTAAGAAGCAGATTCACAAGTCATTCATCCCAGAAAATCATCAAATCTTGTTTAGAAAACGCAATAAGAAATCATTCTCTTTCCCAAATTAATATGGCAGATTTTTGTTTTGTATAGGTCTTTAAATGAAACTGAATGATATAAACTGCTGTACTATAATATATCGGATTCAACTTTATTTGTCAAAGTACTCGTTTAAATTGTGATTAGCTTTGTTTAGTACGCTGGTGCCAAATTGCTAATTAAATATATTAGAATATTAGTGTGCATTTTTATTTGATATTAAATTTTTATAGTAATATAATTTTAATGAAAGTTTGAAGCCCGGAATATATATATATATATGTGTGTGTGTATGTGTGTATGTGTGTGTGTGTATTTTTATACTAACTTCTTTGACTCATACATATACATGGCTGCAGAAAACCTAAAGACCAAATGTAAGTATTAGCCACATCTTACAAATTGCCTCCTTTCCTCCGTCTTTAAATACTTGTCAAGATTTGTTGAGACAGGGCTTGCCTTTGCCTTCCTCTGCAGCAGAGAGCCAAGGTCTTGCCAAGGTCTTTGAGTCTCCTTTGTGGAGAGAAAAAGTGGGGTATAAATAAATAACAACAACAAGGTCATCCAGAATATTTTCATTACTAAATTTGGATTTGAACCCTGATTTCCAGAGTCATCGTCTAACACTCAAACTCTTACACCACACTATCTGTATTTCAATTGTACAGTAAGTTAAAATAAACTGACTTAGGAAGCTGTTATAGAAGCCAGTAATTGTACTAGAAACTTACAGGAAATATTCTGGAATAAGTGAAATAAAATGGATTTCCAAAATAAAATTGAAATGAACAGGAACAATTACTACCTATACTGAAAGTTCTGACTAATCAGGGTTTTCCTTCAGCTCCAAGTTGTGGAGCTACTGTATATTTGTAGTATTGTTTTTCTTTTGCGACAGCTGCTTAAGTTGCTGTATTATCAAAGGGAGGAAATCTTTCTCTTTGGCAAATAGTATGAAAAATTTGTTCAAGGTTGTAATAGCACTTATTGGCAATGAAGTAATTTTGGATTGCACAATTTATCCAAAAACTCATGGTATCAAGGCTCACAGCATTTCACCTTTAGCATATATTTTTGCAAGATCTGTATGCTATGGGTTTTTGTTGTTCTGAAACAGTTTGATAGCAAAAGTGGACAGATTGGGTTACTGTGAGTTTTCCGGGCAGTATGGCCATGTTCCAGAAGCATTCTCTCCTGACGTTTCGCCCACATCTGTGGCAGGCATCCTCAGAGGTTTTGAGGTTTGTTGGAAACTAGGCAAGTGAGGTTTATATATCTGGCATGTCCAGGGTGGGAGAAAGAACTCTTGTCTGTTTGAGGCAAATGTGAAAGTTACAACTGGCCTCACAACCTCTAAGGATGACTGCCATAGATCTGGGTGAAACATCAAGAGAGAATGCTTCTGGAACCTGGCCATACAGCCCAGAAAACTCACAGCAATCCAGTGATTCCGGCCATGAAAGCCTTCGACAACACAATGGATAGATTTGTTGATCATAATCCAACTTTGGCAGCAATTACTAGGCTAACTAATTGTCTTTGGGCTTTTCTTTCATTGGTTTAGCATGCTTAACATATATTGCCAAAACTGTCTCAACTATATTGGGTTAGAGCCGAAACCTCTTTCAAACTACAGGAAAGGAGATTCCACCTGAACATTAGGAAGAACTTCCTCACTGAGAGCTGTTCAGCAGTGGAACTCTCTGCCCCAGAGTGTGGTGGAGGCTCCTTCTTTTGGAGGCTTTTAAACAGAGGCTGGATGGCCATCTGTCGGGGTTGCTTCTTGGCGGAAAGATGGACTGGATGGCCCACGAGGTCTCTTCCAACTCTATGATTCTATGATGATTATGGGATCCTTTTCATGTTCACTGTGAATCGTACCCTTGATATTTAAGCGCCAGCGCAAGCAATTTCGGAACCTTTAAAATACAAATGTCAATCATTAATAAGGCCCGCCCCCTACCCTATAAGTAGCCCTTCACAGGCTGACCCCTCAGTTCTCTTTTTTCCGCCGAGCAAGAAGGAACCTACAGATAAGCTCTAAAGTGAACTCCTATAGAAAGAATGGCATCAAATTCGTTTAAAAGATGTAAACAATGTCCAAATGTTTACTCTGAGAATGATGGACATGACATATGCCTGATGTGCTTAGGAGAAGGGCACATTATCCAGAAATGTAAGATTTGTATGGCTTTTACGCCTCAGACAAGAAAAAATAGAGAAAATAGATTAAAGGCTGCTTTATATGAAGGCATTCATTGTCCACAGACTCTTCAGCAACAAAAAGAGGTAAAAAAGGTAGCCAATTTACCAAAAAAGAAGAAAAAAGGGAAAAAAGTAAGCCCAATGGACTTAATAATAGAGGGCTTAACCCAAGGAGAGTTGAGACCGTTAAATCCGTTGGAGCCACAGTCACGTGGCCCAACTGTCAAAACAACAGCTGATAGGCCTGAGTCAGCGCGAGAGCCTGTAAGACCATTAGGGCATGGACATGAAGTGAGCCCGGTACGGGCAACAGAGGAGGAGGAAGGAAAAGGCACGGCCGATATTGAGGTGCCTATAATTCTGCATCAGGCAGATCAAGGAGCGCAAACTCCTGTGTTGGGGGCAGAGCAAGATGCTCAAACGCCCGGACCTCCTCCTCCATCGGGACCTTATTCGACTCAGGCTCGGTCCCCATCGAGAGAGATTTCAGCGATACGCTCTCTCTCAAAGGAACACTCTCCTAGTAGATCGGAGAGAGGAAGGAGCCCCCACGCGCAATGCGGGACCGAAGCAGCGCACGTTGGAGAGGGGTCTCCATATGGAGGCGCGTTTCCCCACGCCGGAGCGCAGCCGCTCGAGAACGAACTCTCCACGGAGAAATAACCGCCGCTGGGATGCACGCTCGCCAAGGAGAGAAATTCCAAGGGATCCATACCGAGAGCCGCCGTACGGAGAGGCCCCGTACCGGAAGGCCCCGCACCGGGAGGCCCCGTGCAGAGAAGCCCCGTACCGGGAGGCCCCGTACAGAGAAGCCCCGTACCGAGAGTCGCCATGCCGAGATGGAGATCATTACGTGGCGGCCCCGAACCAGCAAGTTTCGCGCAATGATGCCCCGGACCGCGGGACCCCTTGCCGCGAGCCAAGATCCCCGCAAATGGATGCACGGCGCAAGGAGAGGGCGCGTCCTCCCTCGAGAGACTCAGCCAGAGAGAGAGAGGAAGAGGAAGAGATCCCCAAGTACTGCTTCCTCATCTTCATCTTCATCCACCTCTTCGAGAACGGCTCATAAAAAGAAGGGGAAGAGGGAGAAGAAGCAGAAGCAGGCGCTCTGCTCCAGCCTGGAGAGAATATGATCATCCTCCATATGATCATCCTCCTTATGACCACCCTCCGTATTACCAGCATAGCCATTATGACCGATTTTAGACTTAAGAAATGTTAACAGTTTTATTGATTGCGACAAGTTCAGAATGGTTACTCTGACATCAATTCTGCCGTTGCTGAATAAAGGGTTATGGTTTGCTACCATTGATTTGCGTGATGCATATTTTCACATTTCAATAGCAGCACAGCATCGCAAGTATCTTGCTTTTATGGTAGGTAAAAAGGGATATTGCTTCAACGTCTTACCTTTTGGACTTACTACGGCACCTAGGGTGTTTACAAAATGCATGGCGGTTGTTACTGCATACCTACGATTGAAGAGAGTAATAGTTTATCCATATCTGGATGATTGGCTGTTAGTGGCTGATTCTAAATATGAGTTGGATCTAAATATTAATTTCACACTTTCTCTCCTGCAGTCTCTGGGATTGGTGGTAAACACAGAAAAATCAAATTTAACACCATCACACAGAATCCAGTTTATCGGGGCAATAATAGACTCTTTGCATGGAAAGGTGTTCCTACCACAAGAGAGATATGTGGCACTTCAGAATCAAATCTCAGACATTTTTATACACAACATAGTGTCCCCGAGGCAAATTCAAATTCTGTTGGGCCACATGGCATCAACTACAGCGGTAACTCCTCATGCAAGACTGCGAATGAGGCCTCTTCAATCATGGCTTCATACTGTTTTCAACCCGCAGCGAGACGACCCTTATGTCAGCATGTTCCTCCCATATCCTGTCCTCAATACTCTTCAATGGTGGATGGAGCCCCGCCATGTGCTGTGTGGCCTTCCTTTTCAGATTCCAAGTCCAACTCGCTCTGTCACCACAGATGCATCGCTGAAGGGTTGGGGTGCTCATTCAGAAGGCCTGACTGCGCAAGGTCATTGGTCAAAGGAAGAACAGACCTTGCATATAAACTGCCTAGAGTTGCTAGCTGTAAAGTATGCTCTAGCAGCCTTCGAATTGTTTCTAAGGGGTCATGTAGTTCAACTGCTAACAGACAATACAACGGTGATGTTCTACGTGAACAAGCAAGGAGGTACCCATTCTCAGACACTTTTGCGCATAACACTGCAGCTATGGGAATGGTGCATAAGCAAGGACATTCACATCACAGCCATACATCTTCCAGGAGAAGAAAACGTAGAGGCCGACGCTCTAAGCAGATCTCCGATGACACAACACGAGTGGTCACTACATCACGAGGAGGTGTTTCGAATATTCAGAGCGTGGGGACATCCACAGATCGATCTCTTCGCGTCGCCTCTGAATGCGAAATGCAGGTTGTTCTGTGCACGAGGGCAACGAATCTGAATCTGGGTTGCTTAGGGGATGCCTTTCTGTTGACATGGAACGGGGGGCTGTATTACATATTCCCTCCGTTTCCGCTGCTGCTGAGAGTGGTAGCAAAATTGCAACAGGACAATTCGGATGCAATTGTGATCACGCCATGGTGGCCAAGACAGCCATGGTTTTCAATTCTACTAGCTCTCAGCAGGGGTGTATTTGTTCGCCTTCGGGACAGATTGGACCTGCTAACATCTCAGAGCAGTCAAGTTCTATATCCAGAGGCATCCAAACTGAGATTAACAGCGTGGAGGGTATACCCACGCAAGTAGGCCAAGAACATCAGTTGTCGGCACAGGTAATGAAATTCATATCGGCTGCCCACAGAGAGTCTACTAAGAAATCTTACATTTATAAATGGTCACGGTTCAGTAGCTTCACTCAATCCAAGGGAATGGACCCTTTGTTTGTTTCTAACTCAGTAGTTTTAGACTTTTTTTAGCTAGTTTGGCAGAGGCAGGGCTAGCATATTCGTCTCTAAAGTGTTATATTGCAGCCATAACGTGGTTCAGAAGGAAAGCAAATTTGCCATCTTGTTTTTCTGACCCGATGATTAAACTGTTTCTGAAAGGAGTCAGTAATACAGTGCCTCAAGTGTCTCCTGTTGTTCCTGCTTGGACCTTACAATTGGTGTTGACATCTCTGACTAAGAGTCCGTTTGAACCTATGGCCACATCGGACTTATCTTTTTGTCTTGAAGACAGCTCTATTAGTAGCCTTAGCATCGGCTCGAAGGGCAAGTGAATTATGTGCTCTTCGGCTCTGATGCCCCTTATCTTAGACTACATAGGGATAAGGTAGTTTTGAGGACAGATGTGGCCTTTCTCCCAAAGATCGCTACCAAGTTTCATAGATCACAGGAAATAATTTTGCCAGCTTTCTTCCAAAATCCATCCAGTTCTTTAGAGAAGATGCTACATCGATTGGATGTTAGGAGAGCTGTGGCATTTTATTTAGACAGAACATCACAGTTTAGGAAGACTACGAGGTTGTTTGTCAAATACAGGGAGGATGCGAAAGGCCTCCCTCTATCTTCCCAAAGACTGTCGTCATGGATAGTGTTGGCTATTAGACATGCATATAAGCTGGCGGGGAAGTTGCCTCCTTTACAGGTGAGAGGTCATTCCACGAGGGCGGTTGCGACGTCAGCTGCCTTTCTAAAGGGAGTCTCGCTGGAGGCGGTGTGTCGTGCGGCAACCTGGTCTTCTCCGCATACTTTTGTGGCTCACTATAAGTTGGATGTGACGTCAAGGAGAGAATCGGAGTTCGGAAGAGCAGTGCTGTTTTCTGCGGTGGCATGACGCCCACCAGCCAAGGTATAGTGGCTCGTTAATCTATCAAGGGTACGATTCACAGTGAACATGAAAAGGATATATTGGTTGCTTACCTGTAACCGTAGATCCTTGAATGTTCACCTGTGAATCGTACGAACCCACCCTATCCTCCCCTCAGGTCATGCACCTTGCAATCTTCTGTCTTGTGGCGGAAGAGAACTGAGGGGTCAGCCTGTGAAGGGCTACTTATAGGGTAGGGGGCGGGCCTTATTAATGATTGACATTTGTATTTTAAAGGTTCGAAATTGCTTGCTGGCGCTTAAATATCAAGGGTACGATTCACAGGTGAACATTCAAGGATCTACGGTTACAGGTAAGCAACCAATATTTTTTAATACATCCTTTCTGAAAAGTAAATGTACTTTTCTTTATTTGGGAGGAAAGAAGATCATGTCTAAAAAAAGTGTCTGACCTTTTTGTGATGGGAGGAGCTCTTGTGCTAGAATCAGCAGCTCTTTTGCACTGGTTGGAGAGAGAAGGCTACGGACCCCTTGGGATGACTGGAATATCTATGGGAGGACATGTAAGAGCTTTTTTAAAATAGTAAAAGTAGTAATTCCGTTGAAGTTTGCTTATGTTATTTAGTATTGTATTTATACGTTTTAGATTAGCTGCAATTTACTGTACATGATTTAAAGTAAGCAGCAGTATGTGAGCCAGCTGATATAACATTGATAAGAAAAATAAAATGTAATAAGATATCTCCATTTCATATTCTCTTAGAAATAATACGTAGTAAGTTTGATTGACTGCCCCTTAAATTTCAAGGCCATGTCACAATACCAATTTCCTTTTAGAGTTATAGTATGATCCCCTTATCCACAGGACTGATATCAGTGGTTTCATTTATGCATGTTTCATCTTTCAGCATTTCCTAGGTCCCTCAGTGTGATTGTATGGTATTACTGGATTAGAAGTCCTTTATTTCAATAAATTCACTATTATTTGTGAAGAGCCCTGGTGGCACAATGGGTTAAACCCAATGTGCTGACTGAAAGGTTGGCGGTTCAAACCTGAGCTCCCGTCTGTCAGCTCCAACTTCTCATGCGGGGACAAGAGAGAAGCCTCCCACAAGATGGTAAAAAATACAGGCGTCCCTTGGGCAATGTCCTTGCAGATGGCGAATTCTCGCACATCAGAAGCGACTTGCAGTTTCTCAAGTCAATCCTGACACGAAAAAGTAACCTAGTCTCTGTGTTTTTGTGAACCCGTGCAAATTTTGAGAATGTATCCCCAAGGATGCAGGGATTCCACTGTGTAAGTAAATGTCCCTGACATATAGGTCAGATTATTGTTAATGCAGTGTATACAAAACCACTATGGACCAGATCCTATTAAACCTGGGTTAATACAATAAAGTGCAAATGCTGTCCAGACAATAACAAGTAATACCCATCCTGATAAAATGTTTTCCTTTTTCACAGATGGCATCATTAGCCGTGTCAAACTGGCCTAAGCCATTACCGCTAGTTCCTTGTCTGTCCTGGTCCACAGCCTCTGGTGTTTTCACCACGGTAATTCATTTGTAGTTAATAATGTGTAATGTTAAGTTGAAACCATGAAAAGATGCAAAGCTTTCAAATTAGAGATAGACTATTTTAATCTTAATCTTAAGGTAAATGATGATGATGTACTAGTTCCCACTGCAGCCCTTAGAACTTCATGATAACTGGGTCTGGAGGGTTTCTTAACCCCACAGAGTAGATTTTGAGTACCAAATGTAGCTGCAGTGGGGTAATTAACCCACCTTGCTTTTACTAAATGCTGCAGTTCAGTATTTAAACCCGCCTTTCGTGCCACTGAGACAACAATAGGGTTTATTGATTATTTTAGCTGTGGGGAGGAATTAAAAAACTTATTCTAGTTCTACAGTAATGGTATGGGAGTCAGCAGAGTGAGAAATAAAAGATCAAAGCCCTCATGGATGAAAAGATGAAAATTTCATATTTCTGTAATCTCTTTTTGTTTGGTGATGACTCAGGAAACGTCAGGGAAACATAATCATCGGGAGTTGAACTTAACAAAATGACCCTCTAGAATATAATATTTTTTTAATATATATATACTTTAAGGAATCTATCATTGCTTCATACTACCATTCTAGTCTTTAGTTGTGTACGAAATAACTGCATATTTATATTCCAGGGTGTGCTGAGCAAGGCTGTGAGCTGGAGAGAACTAGAAAAGCAGTATTATACTCAGAGTGTTTATGAAGAAGAAATAATTCAAATGCTCGAATACGGTGGAGTAAGTATACCATCCTTATTTTCAATTGATTATTAATCTTAAACTGTATTTTAAAATGGTTCATTTCAGTATCTCAATCCTCAACCACTTTAGCAAAAAAAAACCCACATTAAATATGAAGCTGCTGGGATTTTTACTGCATCCCTGCTATAAATTAATTTCACACTTGCATACCATCGGCTATTAAATGAAAGTTATATCTTGTTCATGTTTGGGACAGAATAATCAGGATGCCAAACTGGTGAAATGGTTCTAGTTTCTTAGCTGTAGCACTGACATCAGTTAAGACAAAAAGAAACCCAAAAAAACCCCAAAAATAATAAACCTATAGAAAAATATTTCTATTTATGTATTGCTGGTATATCAAAATCTTATCTTGGTTATGTATCTGCAAAAAAATTTATAAGATGATACAATAAAATAGTATTGTATAACACCACCTCCAGGGTATGTCTATAAATTGTATTATGAAACATAAATGAATGTCATGTTTAGATTTGGGTCCCATCTCCAAGATAGCTCAATCTGTACAAATTTACAAATACAGCTGTTCCAGAATCCAAACAAATGTGAAACCCAAAACATGTCTGGTGTTTGAAAAAGGGGTACTTAGCCTGTGTAGTGAGGTTTATGAATATGCTTTAGTTGGCCTCAAGATAACAACTGAAAATAAAAATTGCAATTTTTCAAATTATGATTAAACAATAAAGTTGAAAAACATCTTCGAGATCGCATCTCTTTCTATGAACGGGCACTAAGATCTACTAGGGAGGCCCTACTCTCAGTCTCATAGCTGTCGCAAGTGCGGTTGATGGGGACAAAAGTGAGGGCCTTATTGGTAGTGGCCACCCAGCTTTGGAATGCTCTCCCAAGGGAGATCAGACTAGCCCCTACTCTCCAAGCCTTCCATACACTTTTTTTTCAACAAGCCTTTGGCCATATAATAGAGTCTCACTTATCCAACCTTCATTCATGCAATGTTCTGTAATATCCAATGCAGTCTGCCTTCTGCCCGGATCCACCATTGCGATGTTTTGGTGCTAAATTTGTAAATACAGTAATTACTACATAACGTTACTGTGTATTGAACTGCTTTTTCTGTCGATTTGTTGTAAAACATGTTTTGGTGCTTAATTTGTAAAATCATAATGTAATTTGACGTTTAATTGGCTTTTCCTTAATCCCTTATTATCCAACATTTTCACGTATTCAGTGTTCTGGCGGCCCATTTATGTTGGATAAGCGAGACTCTACTGTATTTAGACTCCCTTAATGAATATACGTGAGAACCTATAGATTTTTTTATCAAGCACTTTACAATACTGAGACTGATTACTGTTATTTACCTGCAGCTATTGCTGTATTTTTTTTATTTTAACCAGGGGGCATTGTGAAGTTGTGATGTTTATGTTGGTTGTTTATTGTTTTATGTTATTGTTTTTTCACTTTCTGTATTTTGTGTGGTTGCACCTTTGAGTGCTTTGTGAGCCTTTCCAAGTCCTCCTTGGAGATGGTGGTGGGGAACAAATAAAGTTTTTTTTTAATTATTATTATTATTATTAAACCATGGGGCCATATGTGTGTAGGCATTTTCACCACAGGACTTTGTGGTGAGATTTCCCTCCTCCTGGTTGTATGTAGGAGACAAGTTTAGTAAGTGATTGTCAGTAGAAATTACATTATTTTAATGGGAGAAATTAAACATTTAAGACTATCGATTTTACTGTATAAAACCAAAGAGCTGTTCCGTACATGCTGGCAGAGCTTTCGTATTAGATTAATGTCTTGTCAAGTTGGGTTTTTTTTAATTAAAAAAAGCAAACTTCTAAAAAACTGATTTAATGGATAATTTATTCATACATTGACATTTATGAAACATGCCTTAATTGAATAGGTATTTCTGTTTAGACAGATTCATTCAAGATGGGACAAGACTTTGTTAAAAACTCCCCCAGCAGTCTGGACAGTTTGAGCCATCTGGATCTGAATTCCAGTGTGCTGAACCTCGATATCAGAAGCAAAGTTCTGTCTTCAGAAGGCTGTTGCTCCCTTAGCTCTAACAGGAACACTCTAAGTGCCTCTGCAGAAGGACTGCTAATGCAAGAGGCACCCAAAATGCAGTGCATAAACCAAACCTTTTCAACCAGCAGCAGTAGCAATAAGAACTTTTCCAATGCGGAGAAGAATCTTATAAGTGGAAAAAGAGATCGTTTGCAAAGAGAATCTCTAATGTTCATGAAAGGAGTGATGGATGAATGTACCCACGTAGCTAATTTTTCAGGTATATATAATTTTTAATATGAGTCTTAACATTTCTTTCTCTTACTATTTTCCTGTGCTTACTTTAGCCCTATCTAACAGTATTTTATTTTGTATCTTGAGCAATCTTCCTTAAGGTTTTCATATCTACTTTGCTAAATAATCACCTCTGAGTGCACATATCTCTTACATTTGAAGTTCCTCCTCTCTTACACACTTATCTCACTCCCGCTTCCTACTTGCTGAGTAGGACTTAGAATAGCTGATAATGAAGACAACACAATGTTTTTATTACATGCTGTTTGAAGCATAGCATGATCACTAGCAGACTTAATGCCAAAAGAACTAACAGGTTCACTAAATATTTTAATAAATTTTAATAAATCACCAGTACTGTGATGAAGGAGATTACTAACTATAACATATTGAAATAATAGGGTACGCCATCTCATGTGCTTATGTGCTACACAGGAAGGATACTTAATGCTGAAAATAGAATATAAGGTGAACACCAAATTGTTATACAGGCAGTCTCTGAGTTACAAATGACTCATAGTTAAGAACGGGGGGGAGACAACAGTAAGTGAGAGAAATCTACACCTAGGAAGGAAAATCTTATCCTGAAAGAGTTATCATGGGGGGAAAGGTATATCAACTAAGGCTTCAACACCAATCCTTGTTTTCCCCAACAAGCCACATTTTTCAAAATCCAATTATCACAGGAACAGAAAGTGAGATGAAATCTTCTGAACAGGGCACAGACAGCAAAACAAACTCCACAGGGATGTTAACCGTTCCGTATGCTATCCAGAGAGAGTGAAATAGAAAAGGAGGGAGGGAGATTTGGTTGGAGCTACACTTTAAAAAGTACCTGTTCTGACTTATATACAATTTCCACTTAAGAACAAACCTACAGAACCAATCTTGTTTGTAACTTGGGGGCTGTCTGTACAGTATATTATAATTTTATACTGATTGGTACCCAAATAATTGCCTTTGACATTATCCAGATATTGATGTGATTTCTCCCTCAGTGGGAGTACAATGCCAGTTCCATTCAGGGGATTCTTTATGCATGTATCTTTTTCTATATCACTCTTTCCAGTCATTGGCAATACTACCTCAGCAATGAAAAACAACCTATGTTGGACCCCATTTTTTGAAAGAATTACTTTAAATCTTTACTTAATTAATTCGGTAGTTTTAACAAATCCATTTCAAACATTGCCTCTAAAATGAGAACATATTTTCAGGATGTTTTTTTTTTCAAATAGCATATTTTGTTCTCAGTTCCAGTTGACCCAACACTGATCATAGTTGTACAAGCCAAGGAGGATGCTTATATTCCAAGAACTGGAGTGCGTAGCCTGCAAGAAATATGGCCAGGATGTGAAGTCAGATATTTGGATGGAGGTCATGTTAGTGCCTATCTCTTCAAACAAGGATTATTCAGGTTAGACATTCAGAGAAAGCGATAAATAAATGCAACTTTGAGTTTTGAGTTTTCCGGGCTGTATGGCCAAGTTCCAGATGCATTTTCTCCTGATATTTCACCCACATCTATGGCAGGCATAGTCAGAGGTTGTGAAGTTTGTTGGAAAGAAGCCAAATGGGGTTTATGTGTCTGTGGAATGTCCAGGGTGGGAGAAAAAACTCTTGTCTGTTTGAGGCAAGTGTGAATGTTGTAATTGACCGCCTTGATTAGCATTGAATAGCCTTGCAGCTTCAAGGCTTGGCTGCTTCCTGCCTGGGGGAATCCTTTGTTGGGAGGTGATTAGCTGGCCCTAATTGTGATTAGCTGGCCCTGATTGCATGAAACGCAACTTTCATGCTGTAACAGTACTATATTTCTTAAGTGCTAAGTGTGGATTTTCTGTAGCGGCAGTCTTGTCCACGTTAACTGTTTCCAATTATGTGAACAAGCAGAATTGAGCTTTGATCTCATGTTTTTTTTTCCAGTTTACTCTTGGCTTGTTCTTCCTGAATTTGGATGTAATGATAAACCCTAGTTTAACAAATAACTTTTTGTGGATAAGCTATTCTGGTGTCCCAGGCAATTTGGAAAGAAACCATCTCAGATTCTAAGATGGCCAAGTGATTTGAGAGACTTGTGTATTTAAATATTCACAAAACATTTGTTTTTTTTTGTTAAATGCTGAATTTTGAATGTGTAATCATTGTTATACTTCTATTAGTGGAATTAATAATCTATCTTTTTTTTCTTTTTAGGCAAGCAATATATGATGCATTTGACCGTTTTCTAAGGAAATATGCTGTGTAGTCCTGTCTTGATAAACTGTTGCATTTCTTTTAAACACGGATTCCCATGGTAACATCATACCGAGAATAAGCCTGCTATAAATTCACTTCAAAGTCACCAGCTTGATGGATTATTCAACAGTGATTAACACATTAAAACATAATCCCTAAAGGTTAACTTTGAATTTGCATTAGTCATAGTTATGGTGATTTTAGCACAATTTGTTAATGCTGAGAATGTATGAAAGTTTGTAAGATATTTGTTACTTTTGAGGAGTTATTTTATTTGGATTGTACACATCCCTTGAAGAAAGACCAATATGATATTGAAGATTGCTTAAACTTCTTGCCCGAACACATCACTAGAAGTTCAAAGAAGTAGTATTAACAATATGTAGCATAGCTTCTGGCAGTATACAAACAAGATTAATGTTAACTGGCTTATTTAAAGCTTTTTTCTTAAAGGAATCTATGTCAACTCAGAAAATAATGAGTGATTTGATGCAATCTGTGGTGTAAACTGGTTGAGCCACACATGTTCCATCATTGGTTATTAAAAGAAAAGGACTTCTTAGTGTCCAGCTTTAATAATTTAAAGCAGAAATATAATAATTTATTTTTAAAATAATGTTGAGGTAGGATGGATGAAAGACGGTGGGCATATCTGTCCCAGATAATTTATAAAACTTTTTTAATTAGCTGAAATGCCCCACTTGAAATAAAAATAAATATGGAGCCTTCCAGACATATTGCATATGTTAATGTTTTGATAAATGTTTCTTAACACATACATAAAGCTGTTTCACCTGGTGAACTGGAATTTTTTAAATACTACCATACATATTATATAGTGTTAATTTTATATATGTATATGGAACAACAGGCTTGTGAGGACTGGCAGTTCTGTTTAATCCAAAGGGTACAGGGCTTCACAACAAATGTCCTCTTATAGATTCAGTGATAAAAAGTTACTGTTTGCGATAATATCGATCCTACTTAAAAATTTGGAGAATTAGAAATTGAATTTATATTGGGTTGCTGTGAGTTTCCGAGCTGTATGGCTATGTTCCAGAAGCATTCTCTCCTGATGTTTCACACACATCTATGGTAGGCATCCTCAGAGGTTGTGAGGTTTGTTGGAAACTAGGAAAATGGAGTTTATCTGTGGAATGTCCAGGGTGGAAGAAAGAACTCTTGTCTGTTAGAGGCAAGCAATTGATCACCTTGATTAGCATTGAAAAGCCTTTTGAGCTTCAAGGCTTGGCTGCTTCCTGTCTGGGGAATCCTTTGTTAGGGGGTGATTAGGTGGCTCTGATTATTTCTTGTCTGGAATCCCTCTATTTTTAAGTGTTGTTCTTTACTGTTCTGATATTAGAGGATTTAAAATATATATACTGGTAGCCAGATTTTGCTCATTTTCATGGTTTCCTACTTTCTGTTGAAATTGTCCACATGCTTGTGGATTTCAATGGCTTCTCTGTGTAGTCTGATATGTTAGTTGTTAGAGTGGACAAAAACAGGGGAATTCCAGTCAAGAAACAATCAGGGCCAGCTAATCACCTCCCAATAAAGGATTCTCTGGGGCAGGAAGCAGCCAAGCCTTGAAGCTGCAAGGCGTTTCAGTGCTAATCAAGGTGATCAATTGCAGCATTCACACTTGCCTCCAACAGACAAGAGTTTGTTTGGTAGCACTACATAAAGAAACCTATTCCTACAAAGTGGTAAAGAATATTGGATAATGGTAAATAATATTGGATAACGGGGTTGTCTTCTGGCAGAAGACAGATCATGAATCCATTTCCATGTTTTTCTTTCCATATGATGGCCTTTCACACTCCCATCCATTTGGTTCTGCTTTCATTGTATTTTCCCGTTGATTCTCCCATTTTCATAGAATTTTAATTCTAGTAGTGGTTGAACAGTCTGCTTAATTTGATCATAAGTCACCAGCAACCTAATCATTCTTTAGTCATTCTCAAAATTATCTCTGCTTTTTGACTGATAACATATATTAAGAGCATGAAAATAAGACGTTGACTGTCCCATGATGTTTCGCCCACATCTAATATGCCTCACAACATCTGAGGATGCCTGCCATAGATGTGGGCGAAATGTCATGAGATAATGCTTCTGGAACATGGCCTTACAGCCTGGAAAACTCACAGCAACCCAGTGATTCTGGCCATGAAAGCCCTTGACAATACATTGAATTTATATTTTTGCAGCAAAGCTTTTTGGCTCCCATCCTGCAACCTTCTGCAAACCCATCACAAAATAATTCCTGAGTGTATAGGGTTCCTCTAGAATGGTATGGAATAGGACACTTAGGATCAGGAAAAGGGAAGTGCCCTAATTCAAGTTTGCCTTGGGCAAGCAGAAGTGCCTGTCTGCTGTGTAAGACACCTTCAGATCCACGTTGTTTTGTATATTGCACATAATTCAAAGTTTAATATATGAGGTTGAACACAATTTTGTGAAAATCTTTTGAAAGGGAGAGAAGTCATTGAAACATGTCTTGATGTACCGAATAGGCAGCCTTCGTTTTTATATGTTAGTGAGTACTAGGTACTGTCATTTCCAAGTAGCTGCAAAATTTCTTTTATAAACTGAACAATTTATTTTATAATAAGGGGAAGTGTATATGAGTTATCTGTAAATTGGCCAAAAGTTTATTGTAAAGTATTGTGCCTATTGCATCAATGCTATAATTGACTTATTTGCCTCGAAGTTTTGAGTAGGTAGTATGAGACTGTTATCAAGGAACATCCTTGAAAGAACTAAAACTGAAAGTATAAACCTCTTAAAGACAAAATGGAAGTGTTCACATTTGAGAAGCTGAATCAGATTGAATTCTAGGTTTTAATTACACTATTGTTGATCCATCATAAATAAATACAACATTATCAAATTGTTAAATTATACAGTACATTTATTTAAAGTCCACTGAAATTATTTCTCTGATCAGATTTGTGTATCCAAACCTACAGCCACATGAATGTACTTGCTATTTCCTTTGGACATGTTTTGATTTTTAGGCAAAGCTTCTGTAAAGATTTTGAAGAACATTTTGATGAAAGGTGTCTGCCAAAATTGATAAGCACATAATGCATTTTATTGACGGCACAATAGCATGTTCTTAAAGTGTTGCCCTCAAATTTTCGTTAATAGGAAGTGTAATGTTTCTATGGTGGGCATCCTGTTGGTCAATCCCAAATAGAGTAAAACCAGTCAGTTGCTAAAATGGTGAGTCAACGTGTAGGTAAATACAATTATAATTAAAAGGGTCTACTCTAACCAAGAATAACAAGAGGATTTAGGCCTACATCTGATATGAAATTTCTGTGCAGGTGCAAAAACACGATTCAACTAGAGACAGGGCACATGAATGCTTTCGCAAACCATCTCCTAATATCTGCACCAGAGAAGCAGAAGTATTTTTGACTGAATACCTTCACAAACTCTCCTGCATTCTGAAACCTTGAATATGGTTTTGTGGAATATCAAAAACCCTGTCTAAACATACCTTCATTATATGAAGATTATTAACATAGGTATTGTGAATAGTTAGTAATGGGTATGTACTTCTACGTCAATAAAATGTTTACAAACTAATTCCTCTTAGTTTAAAGGGTATGCTGTGTTACTACTATTCCCCCTTCAAGAATTGGTAGAAAGTCAAGGATAGGCTAACAAAGAATGTGGCCTTATGATTCTGTTTGAAAGTCATTTGCTCTTAATCGTTCCTTTCTTACTAGAGGTGGACTAATGTGAAATGAAAATAAATTTCCAAATTACGTTTGCTTTTTATTTGATTGTATTTTATATTTTCTAATAAAAAGCTTGCAATGTTTAACTCTTTGTGCCATTACTTTGTATTGTGAAACACTTTCCTGTATATTAGGGTGAGAGTTGTGACTCTCCGGATTTTGTTTTGGTAACCCTAGCCAATATATCCAACTGCGAGGAATGCTACAGGCTGCTTTCAAACAACACTGGGAGGGCTGCATAATTCTTAGTTCACTCACATACATTGCCTAAACACTAGGCCTCAATGGAATTTATAGAAGTGATTGACCAATCCAAGCATACTTATGCCTGCCTGTCTAAACATTTGGGTTCTTTGGAAATTACGTATTTTTTCTGAAGACTGTTTCAAGAACTCAAAGAACACTCCCAACCAAGAAAAAATATCTCCAGGATAGGCAATTTAGGCTATTTCTACACTGCCATGTAAATCCAAATTTGCTTTCAATTGGATTCTATGGCAGCGTAGACTCACATAATCCAGTTCAAAGCGGATAATGTGGACTATTTGGTTTCATCTGGATTATATGGCAGTGTAGAAGGGGTCTTAGTGGTTTACAGATTATTCAACTTCAGTTCTTTCACCATACTGACTATGTCTGACAGGAGTTTAGCACATGGAAACCTATCTGTGGTCAGTTCTTTTTATTATTATTGCTATCAATGAATGTCATTTTGTGGGACGTATTATATAAAAGAAACTCTTCTTAAAAACTGGGGCCAAATAAATTGAGGTCTTGATGATGATGACTAACATTATTTTATTTCTTGCCCGCTTCTCATGGCTCAGGGTGGGATACAACATTGCTAAAGCACATAATGAAAACACGTAGTCATTTTAAAACACTTTGTAAAACATACATATTAAAACATATTTCCATAAAATACATATTAAAATACACAAAACAAAAGTTACAGTGTGGAAGTTTAAAATTCATCATTAAACCTGGCTGGGTAGGCCTGCCAGAAAAGATAGGTCTTCACTTGTGTCCTAAATTTCAACATCTGATCTAGCTGTCTGAGTTCTACTGGCAGGTCATCCCACAGTCGTGGGGCAGCCACTGAAAAGGTCCTCTGGGTGGTGGTTGCCAGTTGGGTTCAGGCAAGCTGGAGCAGATGCACCCCAGAAGACCTAAGTGTGTGGGGCTAATTGTATGGGAGAAGGAGATCCTGTAGGTAACCTAGAACCCAAACCATGTTAAAGGTCAAAACCAACACCTTGTGCTTTGTCCAGAAACTTAATTGGCAGGTGGTGGAGTGACTTTAGGATACGCGTAATATATTCACTCCTAGTTGTTCCTAGCTGCCATATTTTGAACCAACTGCAGTTTCTGAACTTGGTACAAAGGTAGCCCAATTTAAAGTATGCTGTGCTGTGCTGGACGGGGTTACACCCCCCTGAAGTCACAGGTCCGCAGTTTGGGGGTTCTCTTGGACTCTGTGCTGACGCTTGATGCTCAGGTGTCGGCGGTGGCTGGGAGAGCCTTTGCACAGTTAAAACTTGTGCGCCAACTGCGACCATACCTCGTGAAGTCTGACTTGACCATGGTGGTCCACGCCTTGGTTACCTCTAGATTTGATTACTGCAATGCGCTCTACGTGGGGCTTCCCTTGAAGACGGCCCGGAAACTCCAACTTGTCCAACGCTCGGCTGCCAGACTAATAACTGGGGCAGGTTACAGGGAGCGGTCGACCACCCTGTTCAAAGAGCTCCACTGGCTGCCGTTTACTTTCCGAGCCCAATTCAAGGTACAAGTGATTACCTACAAAGCCCTAAACGTTTTGGGACCTGCCTACCTTTGTGACCGGCTCTCCTCCCATGAACCAGCCCGAGCCCTTCGCTCCTCAGGGGAGGCCCTCCTTTCGCCCCTGCCAGTCTCACAAACTTGGCTTGTGAGCACTAGGGAGAAAGCCTTCTCTGTGGCCCCCCAACTTTGGAACTCCCTCGCGGGAGGGATTAGGAATGCCCCCTCATTGGAATCCTTCAGGAAACAATTGAAAACCTGGTTCTTCCACCTGGCCTTCGGAGATTAGGCTCCCCAAATGCCCCCGTTTCTGCGAAACCTTTTTCCTCTATGTGACCCCTGTCTTCGACACTACTCCAGTTATCTCCCCCGAGTTTTTAAAATATCCTATATGTTCATGTGGCCCACCCTGTTGGTTCTGTTTTTAGATTCACCTGTACTGTTGTGCTTTCACAGATGTTTTTTATTGTGTTTATTGCTTTTATTATGTTTATTGTGCTTTGATTTTGTTGATATTTTGTGATGTGTTGTTCGGGCATGGCCCCATGTAAGCCGCTCCGAGTCCCCTTTGGGGAGACGGATGCGGGTTAGAAATAAAGTATTATTATTATAAAGTGCATTGCAGAAGTCCAACCTTGAGGTTACCTGTGTGTGTACTACTATCTTAAGGTCCCCCGAATCTAGGAAGGGGCGCAACTGGCATTATCAGCCGAACCTGGTAGTAAGCACTCCTGACTATCACATGTACCTGGGCTGACATTTGGAGGAATGGATCCAGGAGCACTCCCAAACTACAAACCCAGTTTTCAGTGGGAGTGTAACCCCATCCAGAACTGGTTGATTAGGACCCTTGATGGCAAGCATCTCTGTTTTGTCTGGATTCAGTTTCAATTTGTTTTTTGCTCATCCTCCTGTAGGCATTCATTCATAGGAGATACACTATCCTTAGTTGAGGCTGTTTTTGAAGGCATGGAGAAATATATTTGGGTGTCATCAGCATAGTGATAACACCCGCCCCATGCCTACGGATGATCCCTCCCAGCAGCTTAATGTAAGTATTAAAGAACATTGTGGAAATAATGGCACCATGTGGGATACCACAAAACAGCTCCTTTTTTGAGGAGCAGCTATGCCAAAGCACTACTATATGAAACCTGCCTGAGAGGTATGGTTGGAACCACTGTATAACAGTGCCTCCAATTCCCAGTCCCTCCAGGCATTCCAGAAGGATACCATGGTTGATGGTATTAGAAACCCCTGTATAACAGTGCCTCCAATTCCCAGTCCCTCCAGGCATTCCAGGAGGATACCATGGTTGATGGTATTAGAAACCCCTGAAAGGTCTAGATAGAAGCACCAACAGGGACACAAAGCTCTTGTTAATGTTGAGATGGAGATCATCCACTAAAGGGATCATAGCAGTCTCAACTCTATATCTTGCTCTGAAGCCGGTTTGAAATGGGTTATGGAAGTGTGTGTCATCCAAGACCTTCTGGAGTTAAACTATGATGTAAGATTTTTTTTTCCCAGAGGGTTTAACATGTATTTAAACTTTCATACTGAATATTAGGATTGCCATGCGGCATCTAACTGCACACTGATCTGCATTTCTTAAGTGTATTGACTGGTTTGCATTTCTGCTTGGCAGAAATGGAGGCTGGACTAGATGATCCTTCGGGGTTCCTCTTGGGAACACTCTAAAACAAGTATGGGCAAACTTTGCTCCTCCGGGTGTTTTGGAGTCCCAACTCCCACAATTCCAATTCCTAATTGTGGGAGTTGAAGTCCAAAACACCTGGAGGGGCAAAGTTAGCATATGCTTGCTTTAGAAGCATAATCATTTATTTATTTATTTCCACCATTTCTACCCCGCTTCTTCTCAACCCCCGAGGGGGGACTCAGAGCGGCCTAACAACGGCAACAATTCGATGCCAACACAGCATACATATAATAAAAACCCAAAAACAGTTAAAAATTAAATACATTAAATTACAGCTGGCATTAAAATGTGTTAAAATACAATTAACATTAAAATACATCATATATATTCACATCAGTTAAAACAGTATTCCGTCCATAATTGAAGCATTGGGTCTTGTCCACCAGTTTGCCATTTCAATCCAATCTAAAGTGCCATATCGTGCTAATGTGCAAACGCTTGGTCCCATAACCAGGATTTCACTTTTTTCTGAAGGCAGGAGGGATGGGGTTGATCGTATATCCATAGGGAGTGCATTCCACAGATGGGGGGCCACCACCGAGAAGGCCCTGTCTCTCATCCCCACCAACTGTGTTTGAGAAGTAGGCAGGAGCGAGAGCAGGGCCTCCCCAGATGATCTTAAATTACGAGGTGGGACATAGCGGCTGATGCGTTCGGACAAGTAAGCTGGGCCAGAACCGTATAGAGCTTTAAAGATCAAAACCAGCACTTTGAATTGAGCTCGGAATTGGACAGGCAGCCAGTGGAGCTGACACAGCAGGGGGGTGGTATGCTCCCTGTATGTAGCTCCCGTTAGTAATCTGGCTGCTGCCCGTTGGACTAATTGCAGTTTCCGAACTGTCTTCAAAGGCAGCCTCACGTAGAGTGCGTTGCAGTAATCTTTGGGCTTCCAACTCCCAGAAGCCCTCACCAGAATGTCCCATAGTCAGAAATTCTGAGAGCTGAAGTTCAAAAACACCTGGAGGGCCCACAGATTGTGCAGAGAATAGAACACATGCATACACAGCAAGAGAGAAACGTATTTATGGAATGTGAGCCAAGGTCAGGAACAAAGAGGCTCTCGTTCAATTTAGGACAAAGAGCCACAGAGAAAATATACTTTTCAGATAAAGACACTCATTGGCTTCCCAAACCACCAAAATGTAGCTTCTAGTAGTAAATACAAAGACCTCTGGGAGTAAAAACCTCCAAGGTTGAAAGGCGCTTCCCCTTTTGCTGGTTAAGGTGGGTAGAGAAGCTTCCCAACTAGTCAAGTGCTAAGTGGTGATCTACTTTCCCTTCCAGAGGCTAGGCCGGCATGGACAAACTTCAGCCCTCCAGGTGTTTTGGACTTCAACTCCCACAATTCCTAACAGCCTATTGGCTGTTAGGAATTCTGGGAGTTGGAGTCCAAAACACCTGGAGGGCCACCATTTGCCCATCCCTATGCTAGAGAGAAAACTGGCAGGAAGAGCCTATTGGCTCAGCTTCTGAACTTTGACCAATGTATTCAAGTTCTTTCCAATGGCATGGTGGATAGGTTTAGGATGCTGTTCCTAGCACCTTGGAAACAACATCAAGGTAGATAAGGATACCTATTTATTTATTTGTTTGTTTGTTCGACTTCTTAGCCGCCACTCCCGGATGGCACGGGGTGGCTCACAATTCGGAAATAGAACAATAGCAGTAGCACATTAAAAACAATAAAGCACAAACAACAGTGGAACATTAAAACATTAAAATTAAAACAACAATATTAAACTTAAAACTGACATATGTGGTTAGACTGACTCAAATTTCGAATGCCTGCCGAAACAGCCAGGTCTTACAGGCTTTCCAGAAAGCCAGAAGGTCTCGAAGTAACCTGACCTCTGGCAGCAGGGAGTTCCAAAGCGTGGGGGCAATAATGGAAAATGTATTTTTGCTGGTATAGAACAAGGAGAAGATCCTGGTCTTCTGGCGGTGTCCCTCAGTATACACTGGCCACAGACCATACAAGGCCTTGAAAGTCAAGACTAACACTTTGAACGTGATATAATATAATAAACCTATAATAAACTCCCATCCCTCTTGAGTGGCACTGCCTGTTCCAGTAGGTAAAGGTAAAGATTTTCCCCTGACATTAAGGCCAGTTGTGTCCAATTCTGGGGGGTGGTGCTCATCTCCATTTCTAAGCCAAAGAGCCGGCGTTGTCCATAGACACCTCCACGGTCATGTGGCCGGCATGACTGCATGAAGCACCTTAACTGCCATGGCCCATGGCTATGGAATTGTGGGACATGTCAAGTCAACTGTATTTATACCCTGTCCCATCTCCCCTTGGGGACTCAGGGCGGTTTAACAACATCAGTGGCAGCCGTTCGATGCCATACTTTATTTATTTATCGTGTCAGAAGCGAATTGGGGGCACAACTATATTTATTTATTTATTTCAGGATTTTACCCCGCTCTTCTCAACCCCCGAGGGGGGACTCAGAGCGGCTTACAGTAAGGCACAATTCGATGCCCACACAGTAACAATATAAAACCCCAGAACCCTTCAACAATTAAAATACATTAAAATACAATTACATTAGCATCATATGTATTCATTCCAGATTAAAACAATGTTCTGTCCATAAAAGCATTGGCCCTATTCATCCACTTTCCATTAAAATCCCATCTAAAATGCTGCCTTGTGCTGGTGTGCAAACGCCTGGTCCCATAGCCAGGATTGTACTTTTTTCCTGAATGCCAGGAGGGATGAGGTGGATCGTACATCGATAGGGAGCGCATTCCACAGGCGGGGAGCCACCACCAAGAAGGCCCTCTCCCTCGCCCCCACCAGCCGCATTTGAGAAGTAGGCGGGAGCGAGAGCAGGGCCTCCCCAGATGATCTTAGATTACAAGGTGGGACGTAGCAGCTGATGCGTTCGGACAACTAAGCTGGGCCAGAACCGTATAGAGCTTTAAAGATCCTGGACTCAGCGATGTGTCCAGGATCACTCCCAGGCTGCGATCCTGTGTCTTCAGGGGGGGGGGGGGGTGTCACCCCATCCAACACAGGCTGTAACCCTATGCCCTGTTCGGCCTTACGACTGACCAGGAGGACCTCTGTCTTGTCTGGATTTAGTTTCAATTTGCTAGCCCTCGTCCAGTCCGACACAGCGGCCAAGCACCGGTTCAAAGTCTGGACAGCCTCCTTGGTGACAGGTGGGAAGGAGTGACAGATCTGGACGTCATCTGCGTACAGATATCACCTTACTCCGAATGATCTCTCCCAGCGGTTTCATGTAGATGTTAAATAACATTGGGGACAGTACTGAACCCTGAGGGACTCCACACGACAACGGTTGTGGGGTCGAACAGGTGTCACCCAGTAACACCTTCTGGGTACGACCTTCCAGGAAGGATCGGAGCCACAGCAGAGCAGTACCCCCAAATCCCATTTCTGCAAGGTGACCCAGAAGGTCAACGGTATCGAATGCCGCTGAGAGGTCCAGCAGAACCAACAGGGACACACTCCCCCTGTCAAGTTCCCGGTGTAGATCACCTACCAAGGCAACCAAGGCTGTTTCAGTGCCATGTCCCGGCCTAAAGCCAGACTGTGCCGGATCCAGATAATCAGTGTCTACCAATAACCCCTGGAGTTGCGAAGCCACCACACGTTCCATGACTTTGCCCAAATAGGGGAGATTGGAAACTGGCCGATAGTTGACTAATTGAGTGGGGTCCAGTGATGGTTTCTTCAACAGCGGTTTTATAACAGCTTGCTTTAAGCTGGCTGGAATGGTGCCTTCCCGAAGAGAGGCATTAACCACCACCTTCACCCACTCTGCCAAACCCCCTCTGGCTTCTTTGATAATGTATTTAAAACCACAAACAAAGTTAAAAACTTGGCATTATGCTAAATGTCTTTTGATCAGAAGTTGGCCACTTGCCTCTGGTGTTACTGTAAGAAGGTCCATGTGGAAGGGCTCAAGTGCCATACGACACACAGGGAGAAAATACAAATCTGTATACCTTTATAAAGCGGAATGTTTGTATGTATGTATGTGTGCGGAGGGCGGGAGGGCGGATATGTGGCAGCCACTTTCACAGGCCACAGCGACCAGCGCGGGTGATGGACCTGCACCAAACTTGGTACACATAACCCCCCCTAACCCCCTTTACGTCCTGGTGCGGTTCGGGGGACATGACCCACGGATTATGGGATTTGTAGTACTTTCAAACACTTTGGTTCCCACAGACCACTGAGGCCACCGAAAAGGACCAATACAGACCACACTTAGCACACACAGCCCCCATGACCCACTCTACATCCTGGTGCAGTTTGGAGGAGGGAGGACCATGGATGATGGGACTTGAAGTACCTCTACTCACTTCCCAAGTCCGCTGCAACCCTCATCCAATCACTGATCGAGACCAAACTTGGCATACATAACCCCTATGACTGCCTTCACGTCCTGGTGAGGTTTGGGGGAGGACTGACAATGGATGATGGGATTTGTAGTACTTTCACACCCTTCTGTTCCCACAGACAACTGCGGCCCCCAACAAACACTGATAAAGACCACACTTGGCACACAGAGCCCCAGTGACCCACTCTACATACTACTGAAGTTTGGAGGGGGCCAGAACATGGATGATGGGACTTGCAGTACCTTCCCTCACTTTCCAAGCCTGCTACAAACCTAATCCAATGACTGACCAACACCAAACCTGGCACACAGAGCCCTCATGACCCCACTGTACATCCTGGTGCTGTTTCGTGTGAGACGGACCACGGATGATGGGACTTGAAGTACCTTCACTCACTTCCTAAAAACAATGCAACCCTCATCCATTCACCAATACAAACCAAACTTAGCACACAGAGCCCCCATGACCCAATCTACATCCTACTACACTTTGGGGGAGGGTGGACCACAGATGATGGGACTTCCAATACCTTCAGTAATTTCATGATACCACTGCAACTCCCAATAATGATGGATCTAGACCAGGCATGGGCAAACTTTGGCCCTCCAGGTGTTTTGGACTTCAACTCCCACAATTCCTAACAGCCTACCGGCTGTTAGGAATTGTGAGAGTGAAGTCCAAAACACCTGGAGGGCCAAAGTTTGCCCATGCCTGATCTAGACCAAACTTGGCACACAGAGCCCCCATGACCCACTCTACATCCTGCTGCACTTCTCAAATGACCCGGGCACCGCCGGGTCCCCAAGCTAGTACATAATAAATTACATGCAAATAAATAATGTAGTAGCCTGGCGAGGCAATGGCGCTCTTTGGTAGAGAAGGCTTGCAAAACTCCAACTCCCTGGGATACCATAGCGTTGAGCCAGAGCAGTTTAAAGCAGTGCCAAACTGAAACTGGATGTGATTCCCTTCCAAAGAGGCTTTGGACTTCAGCTCCCAGAACCCTTCAGCATTGGCCGCAGAAGCCGAGGCTTCTGGGAGTTGAAGTCCCGGAAGATTATAGAGTGAGGGAGGGGGGGGAAACCACACAAATGAAGCCGAGCACGTTATGACGTCACAAGGCACCAACACATTGGAAGCTCCGCCCTATTCAGAGAGATTTGGCCCGCCCACCATCCCGGGCGCGAGGAGGAGGCGGGGCAAAACAAGCCCCGCCCCTTCCCAGCACGCGACACGCGGTGACGAGAATTTCTCCTTAGAAGAGCAAGAGAGAGAGAGAGAGCGCCGAGGCCCTTCCTGGGCTTTGGCCCCGCCCACGAGGAGGGGGGGAACGAGCCCCGCCCATTTCAGCACGCGACAGCTGTGACGAGTCTTTCTCCTCAGAGCCAGAGGCCCTGCCTACTGGGCTTTGGCCCCGCCCACCATCCCCGGGCGCGAGGCAGGCAGGCGGAGGAGGGGGGGAACAAGCCCCGCCCCTTTCAGCACGCGACAGCTGTGACGAGGCTTTCTCCTCAGAAAGAGAGAGAGAGAGAGAGAGAGCCGAGGCCCACAGGGATTCGCTACTTTCCTTCGCCGGCTCTTCCATCCTCCGCGTAGCCCTCCCTCCGCATCGGCACGCGCGCTTGCTTCCTTGGCTTGGCTCTTCTCAGAACGCTACTCTTTTCCTCCCCCCCCCCCTGCAAGACGGGGCTGGTGGCGGTTGGAAGTGAGTGAGGCGAATGAGGAGCGTCTGAGGAGAAAAGAGGAGGAGGAAGGGCGGGCGGGCATGTCCTCCTCGGCTGCCCCTCAGCCACCAGTTCGGGAGGAGCAGAAGGAGGAGGCCAAGAAGTCGGCGACGTCTACTACTAATACTAATACTACTACTGGTGGCGGGGCCTGTGCAGCGGAAGAGCGGCCTTCCAAGCAAGCGCAAGACGAGAGCAGCGACGACGACGACGACGAACAGGGCCAGGCCTTTCCTCCTCGCCGTCACGTGACCGAGGCCCCCCTCCCGAAGGAGAACCCTTGGGCCCGCCGTTGCTGGAAGCCGGCCTCGGCCTCTTCCAGCTCGGCTTCCCCTTCCAGCGCTTCCGCCGGCAGCGAAGGCGAGCCTCACGACCCAGGTGAGGGCCTCGGGGAGGAGGGGCGCCGTGTGTTGCCACAGTCTTTCCCGCCTTCCCCTCTCCAGCAGGCTTGGGCCGTCCTTCCAGGTGCTTTGGACTTCAACTCCCAGCATTCCTAACAGCCTCAGGCCCCTTCCTTTTCCCCCTCAGCCGCTTAAGCGGCTGAGGGGGAAATGGAAGGGGCCTGAGGCTGTTAGGAATGCTGGGAGTTGAAGTCCAAAGCACCTGGAAGGACGGCCCAAGTTGGCCCACTCCTGCTCCACAGTCTGGAGCACTCTCTCTCTCTCTCTCTCTCTCTCTCTCTCTCTCCTAATGGCGGCGACCCCGAGTGACACCCAAATTCGTGGGAAAGCCAGGCACTTCCTGGCGCCCTCCTTCAGTAGCGCGTCGCCAGATTAGGAGGATGAGCCCGAGAAGAGGTGGGGCCTGCCTTAGAAGTTGGTTTTACGAGGGCGAAACGGCTGAGACAGGGCTACGTCGTGGTTGAGGTTGGCGTCTGGAAGCTACAGCTGGCGTTCCAAAACAAAACAAACAACCAAAAAAAACACAACCTCTTAGGAGGGGAAGGATACCTTGGGGCCCATCCACACGGCCATAGAACCCAAAATATCGAGGTAGATCATGCACAACAGTGTTTCCCAACCTTTTTTGAGCCGCGACACACTTTTTTACATTTACCAAATCCTGGGGCACACACCACCAACCCAAATGACACAAAATGACACTCTAACACAGTAATACAGATAGTTAATATGTTTTTAATGTATTTATACACTCAGTGTGAAACCTGGGCCTGTTTCGATGAACTCAACATAGATATCTTGGCAGGAATGACAGAAAGACACAAACTTCCCACACAGAACTCCCATAACCAAGAGAAAATGCTATAAGAGTTTGGTGGGCATTGACCTTGAGTTTTGGAGTTGTAGTTCACCTATTTCCAGAGAGCACTGTGGACTCAAACAATGTTGGATCAGGACCAAACTTGGCGTGAATACTCAATATGCCCAAATATGAACGCAGATGGAGTTCAGGGGAAATAGACCTTGACATTTGGGAGTTGTAGTTGCTGGGAGTTATAGTTCCCCTACAATCAAAGAGCATTCTGAACTCCACCAATGATAGAACTGGGCCAAATTTCCCACACAGAACCCCCAGGAGGCAAGAGGAGGTCTCTACTTGGGGAAAGGGAGGCGGGCATTCCCAACTTGAGGGACCGCCTTACCCCATATTTACCCCCGAGATCACTGCGCTCAGATGAACAGAATCTGTTGACGATACCACCAATCCGCTCCTGTCACCTGTCTGCGACTAGACAGAGAGCCTTTTCTGCAGCAGCACCGGCGCTGTGGAACTCTCTACCGAGACAATGCTCGAGCCATCTCAGAGCTGGCTCCATTTAGAAGGGCCTGTAAGACCACCCTCTTTGGACTAGCCTTCAATTAGGCCTAGAAGGATTGTACCCCAAGAAACTTTTGTATGTCACCCTGCACCTCGTGATGTGTTGTATTGTGTTTTAATGGGTTTTTATGCTTTTACTGTAGGGCTGCATGTCTGTGACATGAGGCCCATATATATTGTTGTTATCCGCCCCGAGCCTGTGGGGAGGAGCGGAATACAAAATCGAAGAAATAAATAAATAAATAAAATAAATGCATGGAGAGGGAGAGACCAAGTAGACAACGGGTGGGGAAGCGGTTAGTTGTAATTTTGTGCCTTTATAGAGGTAGGTTTTTAAAGGTTTTTATACTTCAACACACTAGACTCTCCCTCCTCCCCTCCCGGAGGTTCCAATTTCGCACGGCACTCCTGATGATTGCTCACGGCACACTGGTTGGGAAACACTGATGCACAATATCTGATTTGAACTGGAATATCTGAGTCCCCTGGTCGACACCGAGCTGCTGAATTTGCTGACCAAAATGTTGGCAGTTCGATGTCTGAGTTGACACTGCCCAAGTACCCAGAATAGCAAAGGGAGATCATCCACAATACCTAATTTGAACTGGGTTATCTGAGCCCCCTCTCCATTGGCGCCCCCTTGTCGCGGGGGAGAGGCTTGCTTGCGTACCCTAATGAAGTTATTATTTATATTTATTTATTTCTATCATTTCTACCCCGCTTCTTCTCAACCCCCGAGGGGGGACTCAGGGCGGCCTAACAACGGCAACGATTCGATGCCACATAGTATTACATATAATAAAAGCAAACAGTTAAGAATAAAATACAGCTAGAATTAAAATACATTAAAAATACAATTAACATTAAAATGCATCGTGTACATTCACAACAGTTAAAACAGTATTCCGTCCATAAGCATTAGGTCTTGTCCACCAGATTGCCATCTCAATCCAATCAAAGTGCCATATCGTGCTAAAGTGCAAACGTTTGGTCCCATAACCAGGATTTCACTTTTTTTTCTGAATGAAAGTTGTGAGCTATGCTGGAGGTGGCATAATAGCCATATGCAAACAATGCAACAAAATTACTAAGAATTCATAGTTAAAAATCCATTAAAACATATCCAAAGTTGAAAACCACCACTTGGGGTGGGCAATTACCGGCCCTCCGGGTGTTTTGGACTTCAACTCCCAGAAATCCTAACAGCTAGTAAACTGGCTAGGATTTCTGGGAGTTGAAGTCCAAAACACCTGGAGGGCCAGTAATTGCCCACCCATGTGTCTATAGCAGCATACACTATAACAGTAATGGTGTCATCCTCTCCATTGGTGCCCCCTTGTCGCGGGGGAGAGGCTTGCGTACCCTAATGAAGTTGTGAGCTATGCTGGCGGTGGCATAATAGCCACCGGTAGGGCCTCCCATGGCAGACAGGTCACAACCGAAGGGTCTGACAAAGAGCGTCAATGGGTAGGATGGGCTCTCTAGCCTTTTGGCAACCATCCTAAGAGAAGGAAAACACTAATTTCAAACCCGGGCAGATGGTGCTTGTCTAACCCTGTAAGGTCAACCATCTAGAGAAGGAAACTCTAATCAAACCTATGACCCGAGGACCTCGCTGCCACCGTCCTAAGCTTGCTAGGCCCGGGCAGACGAACCTTTGGTTTAAAGGGTGAGGCGCTCCACCAGAAAAATCCATTGCACAGGCTCGAAGGACACATCCAATCTCCTTAGTCATCAATGTGCTTGTAGAAAGCTTGGGGTGAGTCCTTCCTAAGAATTTTCATTTGCAAAGTAATGTCAGAGATCTGAGTCCACACTGGCATAGAACCCAGAATATTTATTTATTTATTATTTGAACTTGTATGCCGCCACTCCCCGAGGACTCGGAGCGGCTCACAGTCACATAAAAACATAATACAATTAAACAGAATTTAAAATTGGCAGAAATCGTTATACAATTTAGCAATCAAATGCTAAATATCAAGGTAGATCATCCACAATATCTGATTTGAAGTGGAATGCCTTGAGTCCACACTGCCATAGAACTCAGAATAGCAAGGAAGATCATCTGATTTGAACTGGAATATCTGAGTTCCCTGGTGGCGCAGAAGGTTAAACTATTGAGCTGCTGAACTTGCTGACCAACATGTTGGTGGTTCGAATCCGGGGAGTGGTGTGAGCTCCCGCTGTTAGCCTCAGCTTCTGTCAACCTAGTACGAAAACATGCAAAAGTGAGTAGCTCAATAGATACAGCTTCTGTGGAAAGGTAATGGTGCTCCATGCAGTCATGCTGGCCACATGACCTTGAAGGTGTCGATGGACAAATCTGGGGTGCAAGGTGAACTACTGCTGTTAGCCGCAGCTTCTGCCAACCTAGCAGTTTGAAAAATATGAGTAGATCAATAAGTACCGCTCCTACAGGAAGGTAGTCATGCTGGCCATGCCGTCATGCTCCATGCAGTCATGCTGACCACATGACCTTGAAGGTGTCTCTGGACAACTCCGGCTCTTCGGCTTAGAAATGGAGATGAGCACTACCTCCCAGAGTCGCACATGACTAGACTTAATGTCAAGGGAAACCTTTACCTTTACTATCTGAGACCACACTGCCATAGAACCCAAAATATTAAGGCAGTTCATGCACAATATCTGTTTTCAACTGGAATATCTGAGTCCCCTGGTGGCACAGTGTGTAAAACTGTTGAGCTGCTGAACTTGCTGACTGAAAGGTCAACGGTTTAAATCCGGGGAGCAGAGTGAGCTCCCACTGCTAGGCCCAGCTTCTGCCAATCTAGCAGTTCGAAAAAATGTGAAAGTGATAGGTATCGCTTCTGCGTGAAGGTAACACTGCTTCATACAGTTATGCTGGCCACATGATTTCGGAGGTGTCTACAGACAATACCGGCTCTTCAATTTAGAAATGAAGATGAGCACCACCCTCCAGAATTGGACACAACTAGAGTTAATGTTGGGAAGTTTTACCTTAACCTACAATACCAGCTTTGAACTGGGTCTGAGTCCACACTGCCATAATAATAATAATAATAATAATATAACAACTTTATTCCTGTTTCCCACCTCCATTTCCCCAAAGGGACTCTGGGTGGCTTACATATGGCACAAAGTGCTTAAAACGTAAACACACAGTACAATATAATAAAGTAAAACTATACCATATAAAACAACAATTTAAAACTCAGGATAACTGCCAATGACTTTTGATGAAAACTACTGTAAGGCATGGCCAAACTGTAAACAAGACAAGGGAATGGTATAGTGGGGTGAAAGTGCAGTGCTGAACTTTTAATTGTGAATCATTGGGGCTAGACATTCCCAAAGGCTTGTTTAAACATCCAAGTCTTCAGATCCCTAAGGAAGGATGACAGGTACACATGAGGACAAAATAGAAAAAAATTAAAGAGAAATTGGAAATTTATATGAAATGGATAGACGATAGTGAAGCCAATATCTATATTGTATAAAGATTAAGAAAATTGCAGTCATGATTAAAGATATAGAGGAAAATGTGGTGGGGTGAGGGGGAAGGGAGGGTACATAAGAAATGTAATGAGAAGAATCAGTTTTGTAAAGAAGTTGAATAGATAATATAGAAATACTTTAATATTTAGAATGTATACATACAACAGTTATTAATTATCTACTCAGATTGTGTTACTATGTACACAGTAAAATATTTTCTTTTTAAAAAAAGAGGAAATGGAAGAATTAATAGAGCATAAACTGGTTGAATAAAAAAGAATTCTTCACCTAGAAACTACACAAGAATGAAAACATTAAGGATTGGGTGGGGATTATAAAATACATGACAGTTTCAGTCCAAGCAACTGTGGCCTTGGGCTGGAAATAGCACAGAAAGTGGGGAAATTAAAAATGGTTGGAATATCTAGCTAGCTAACTTCATGCTCCAGGATTACATCCTTGAAAGGAGAACCAATTACACATCAGGCTGAATCAAGAAGTACTGAGATCTGAAATGAGGAAGATCAATAAAGGAAAAAGCAAATATAAAAAATTGAACCATACTCTCGCCACAATTGATCAATTAAAATATTTGAGTACTGTTCATGAGGTGGGCGGAGGGAGGGGAATAACATTGATAGACACATCTAGATAAATGTGGTATTGGCAATGTTAAGGTTATTAAGAAAATAACATTCTGTGTATTTTGAAATGGTGAATGATTTCGATATTATTCTATCCGTGTTTACAATAAAAACATTAATTAAAAAGGAGGGAATGATATCAAGAAGTGTGTGTGTGGGGGGGGGGGGAGACAACTGGAAGTGACAAAAATCTGCCCCTAAAAAGGGAAAATCACTCCAGAAACTGTTATCATGGGGGGAAAGGTGTCCACTGAAGCTTTCTCACCAATCCTTGTTTCCACAACAAGCCGAATTTTGTCAAAATCCCATTTTCAAAGGGACAGAAAGTGAGATGAAATCTTCCAAACAGGGTAGAACAAACACCACAGGGGTGCTAACCTTTCCCTTTACTATTCAAAGTTATAAAATACATATTTTTGGATAGAGTTATATTTTAAAATGTACCTGACTTACAAACAAATTCAGCATAAGAACAAACCTACAGAACCTATCTTGTTTGTAACTTGGGGACTACCTTTATATTTTTCTTTAGTTCATCCCGAGAGTCATGCGTGTGCCAATATCCCTACCCTTATTTGTTGTTTAATGCACTCTCTCAAAATCTTATCAGCTTCAGCAGGGCTTTCAGTCTTTTCCTTTTGTAAGCCTTTGAAAGATAAGAATGGCAACTTGTGACCTTTCAAATATTGTTGAATTGCAACTCCTACCTGGAATAGAGAGTGGGGAAGCAGGTTTACTCACAGCCCAGTTTATACTCCCACTTGGGATAACTTCATACTGGGATATGTGATAAATCAGTCCCAAATAAGTTACCTGCTGTTATTTTGAAATGATGTCACATTGAGGAGGGGGCAAGCTTGTCATGGGAGTTATAGATTTACGAGGCCTTTAGCCTCTGCCAATTCATGCTGGTGCCTCCCTAGACACTTGGGAAGAAAAGATTTACAACTTTATAAAACTTCATCTGCAGTGTAGATTTGATTTTTATTGTTGTTTTGACACGTTCAATTTTGCTGTATGGTTGTTTTTCATTCATTTAAAATCTGACCAAGGAAAGCAGATTCATAAACATTGCAACAGGCTGAAGTGCCCCTTATCTGAAATGTTTGGGACCAGAAGTGTTGTAAATTTTGCATTTGAGGGAATTTCAGGGTATCTGTCTTTGCATATGTGTACACAATGAAATATCTTGGAGATGGGCCCCAAGTCCAAACACGAAATTTATTTACGTTTCATGCACACCTTATATACATAGTTTGACAGTAATTTTGCACAGAATATTATTAGCAATTATGTCCATGAAACAGTGTAAATTGAACCATCAGAAAGTATAGGTGTCACTATCTCAACCACCCATGTGACTTGTTTTTGAGTAGTTTGGATTTCAGAATTCCAGATTAGGGATGCTCGACCTGTACTGATCTTATTTCCCACATTTTGTATATGAAATTGTATTCCTGGTTGCATCAAAAGTGTTGTTTGTCTACTGTAGTAAAACAGTGTGTCTGCTTACGGTAGTGTTTAAGGTTAGTGTATGTGGTACACTGCAGTTGTATAAATGGAGAACATTACACAAGGCTTTGTTGGGTAATATCCTTGTGATGCTATTAAATACATTCCTAAATAGAAATCAAAGTTTGGTATGACATAGCTTTTTTGTTTGTTTGTGCACATTATACTGGTAACATTATTTCAAGTAAACTTGAAAACTATAGGTTTTCACATATATAACTCCTCATTAAACAATACATTAGAAGCCACGATTCTTTGTCAGTTGAATTAACTTTTGTTCATTTTTATTGAATCAGGAGTTGTTATTCATAGTTGATTCAGGCTCATGAGAAAGTATGCTGATGGCAGCAAATTTACTCAGCAGTTGGCTGGATTGTAGACAGAATCAATACAACATGAAGCTCTGAAATAATTTTAGTTGATACCAATTAAAAACATTGTTGGCTTGGTAACATGCTTTTATGGTTGACTTCAGAAATATTTCTTGACATACTTGCCACAAAGTTAAATCCTTTCGATCACAAAAATTGTGTGCAAAGGGGGTTCTTCCATCTGTAAGTTTAGTAAATGTCAGTCTTCTGATGGCACCGAACACATAAAGTTAGAAGATGAAGCATTGTAATATAAACTCATGTGTTACTTTGTAGTCCATGCTTTGCGGTCTTGCAAACAACTTTAATGTTTTTATCACAAATCACTGTGCTGCTCTGGAGCAGGAATGATCAAGAAATAAAATTCTAGCAGATGTAATATTCATTTTTACAACCAGTTATAACTTATGGTCTCTGATCTGTTAGAAAACAGAGTTTTTTGCATAAAAACAACAGAGCTTTAGAAGTGTTTTTCAGTGCTACCCCCCTCTATCTATTTATCTATCTATCCATTTATCTATCTATACACACGCTAGCTGTATCCGGCCATGTGTTGCTGTGGCCATGTGTAGTTTAATGGTAATGAAAGAAAAGAGAAAGAGCTGGGTTTGCGTTGCTGTGGCCCAGGGAAGGCTTTGATGGTGTCTTCTTTTATGGCGAAAGGGGGTTGGACTGGATGGCCTTTGGAGCTCCATTCCAACTGCATGGGCATGGCCATCTGTTGCGACGGCTTTAATGTTGTCTTCCCTTACTGCAAAATGAGTTTGGGCTGGATGGCCTCTGGGGCCCCTTCCTATACCGCAAAGGGTTACTTGTGCCTGTCCTTCCCTGCATGGTGTCAAAGGGCTTCTTCCCAGCAATCCCCCTCCCTCTCTGGACTCCCTCCCTAGCCTCCCCCTCTCTCCTCCAGCTCAGAGCCCTCTTTACCTTGTTGGGCTCTGGGCCACCGAAGAGTTGCAACTGCAGCTTCCCCATGACTTCAACCACAACTCTGCCATTTTGACTGCTGGTGAGGCTTCTTTCACAACGGGAGTGGGCCTGTGGCTTCAATGCCTCTATGTGACAGCCCTCTTGACTCAAAAGCCCTCCTGACACATGGCCGTCTAGTTGGAAGGGAGCCCCAAAGGCTATGCAGCCCAACCTCCTTTGGCTGCAAAGGAAGACACCATTAAAGCTCTCCCAACTCATGGCCATCCAGTTGGAAGGGAGCACCTGTGTGTGTGTGTGTGCGGCTGTGTACATGTGCTTGGCTCCCAAAGCATGTAAGGCCAGCTCCTTCACGGTAGGCAGCCGCTCATGCAGTCAGGCTTGCCTTACAATCCTCCGGTCTTGGGGGGAGGGTTACCTGGTGGCAACTTGGGCCTCAAGGAGGCACTACGGTGGCTCCAGCTGCTGCCGGCGCTGCCCTCCATCGGCCAGGCCTTGTCCTTTCCCTCTTTCCTTTCCTCAATCCCACCCCTCCCCAAAAGAAAGAAGACTCTGCTATTGTGCATAGAAAGGCTTCTCTTCCCTTACAACGGTTGGTGCGCCATTCTTCTCGCACGCTGGGGAGGGGGGCTTTTGTGCATGCTCTTTTTTTCCTTTTGGGGGAGTTTTAAGTTATTTCCCCTTCATTTTAAAGGCTTTTTGTTTGAAAGATATAGATTGGGTTAGTATGAGTTTTGCTGCCAAAATTGGTGTCAATTCGTCTAGTAGTTTTTGCGTTATGTTCATCCCACAAACAAACATTACATTTTTATTTATATAGATACACACACCCACTCCAACCAAACAATTTGTTTTATATAACGCACTCCAGAGACAAAAAATGAAGTAGATTTTTTTTTTAAAAAAAACACATTTAGTTTACTCACAACCTTCATGTGTTCAGCATACACAGGTACAAAACCGATCAGACCAGTTTCAGATATGTTTGAGATAATTCTCTGTGCCATCAGACCAGGGCATCTCTCTTATAACAAAACAGGTCACATACTCAAAAAGAGAGAGAGAAAGAGCAAGTGGTCTGCCGCCCCTTTTATAACTTCTCAGGAACCATAAAGGAACTGCATACCAAAACATACATACAGGAAACAGTAAGCAAGAGGATCCATAGATAAACATATTATTAGAGAAGACTTGAAGATTGTCATTTCCAACACATGTGATCTTAGAAATATCAATATTTTTAAGGCCACATTGATTGCACCATCCTCGGCAGATCTCCTTAAGCTGACCAGAGTTTAGACGCCTTGGGCAGGTGTAATGTTAAGGGCATGTGGTTTTCTCTACAAGATGGCAACAGCAAAAACTAAAATGGCAACAACAAAAACTTAATTGAATACCTTAAGTCAGCAGTATTTTCTTCTGTGAAAATCTAAATATGATAGAAGGTATAAATATATCATGGCCGAAGTTTGCCCATACTTGCTCTAAACCCTTGGAAGGAAGAGTGATATTCATAATAACAGAAATATTAAAACATTAACTTATTATGTTTTTAACAATCTTCTATTGTTGTGGCTTGCAAGTAAGACTCTCGAAATGTAAATATATTACAGAAAATGGAATTGGCATTGTAATATTTATGTTATTCAAGTTTATTTATGTATTTATATGTTCACTATAACCAAATTTTAAAGCAGATGCTGCTACACTGCAAACATAAAAACACATGAAAAATATCTAATACTAAAACAGATTAGTAATATCAGTGTGTACTGTTTGCTTTTCCATAATATATGTGTTATAATTTATTAGGAACAAGAGCATGTTTTCTCTACTACATATTCTCAATAGGTGTCTATTTTAAATATGTGTCATGGAATAATGGAGACATTAGAATCCATCCTACTTGAAGGGATATTTGTTCCATAGATTCTGAGATATCCCAGTTTCAATTGATAAACACTTGACTTAACTAAATTATAAAAATAATAGATTAGCTACAATAAATTGCTCAGGGAATGGAAGTAACATAATGTGACTTTTCTTGCTCTTGCTTTTTTCTTGAATCACTCTGAATACTGTTTTCATAGGATTAAGGGATCCTGCTGAATGGAGAAGTGAATGGCAAAAGGGACACTGTCGGTGCCTTATTTTTATGGATTACCATAATTTTTCATAGATAATTTATCCAACAAAATACAGCTTTCAAACATGTTAGTACACCAGATACAGGCAGTTCCCAAGTTACAAACATCCGACTTACAAACGGCTCATAGCTACAGATGGGGGCAAGACAACAGGAAGTGAGAGAAGTTTTTCTCTTGGAAGAAAAATTCTCTCCTGGAAAAGTTCTCATGGAGGAAAGGTGTCTCCACAGACGCTTTATCACCAATACTTTCCACAACAAACCAATTTTTTTGAAAATCAAATTATTACAGGGACACTTACAAATGTACCTGTTCCGGCTTACAAACAAATTCAACAAAACTACATAATCTATCTTGTTTGTAACTTAGGGACGACTTGTATTTAAAATTCAGTTTCATGGAGCAATAAGTTTTCACCAATTATAATGGAATACATTTGAAAATGCACATTACTCAGAACTATTAAACTTGTCTGAAGAATAATAGCTTGCTTCAAATAATGTATCTTCTTTTTAGAATTGCAGGGTTCTGCTAAAGTCATAAGGGCAGAAAAATCAAAATCCAGTAAGGTATGTATTGAGGAGAAAAACAGTTTCACAATTTGTTAATCTGACTTCCAGTTATTTAATGTATTGTTGCTCAAGTAACACTACCTCTGTTTACTAAATATAAAAAAAGGTTTTTTATTGTAACTACTTACTGTGTGCACAAGACTACATAGCTTGAGCAGTAAATGTGTTATTCTGATTATTTGAAGGCTTAGTGGCAACAAAGCATATAATTCATTTTTGGATATAGATTTAAGTTATAAGCTTACCCGATTTTAGTTTCTTGCTAATTATTGGCTGTGAATTTTAGAAATGGAATGTGTGCAGGAAGTATTATGTTAAACAATTTTAAGCAAGAGAGATGAATGCTTATTTTAGAAATGTAATTTTTCTGAAAATACATGTGTACTAGCTGAGTTGTATTGAACAAGTAGTTCACTACTGTATCTTGATTGCTGAATCAATTGTTCAGATTTTGAAAGGTCCAATATTCATAGGAAATAAACAACTTCCCTTATCAATTACTTTAAATATAAGTAGTTCAAAATAAATAACAAGCTGATTTAACAAGCAAAATTAAATTTGCATATGATTCTTCAAACTTTGCTACCCTATTAAGCACTTTGTAAGTAGCTTCATAGTGCTACTGTTAGATTTGAAAAATTGCCATCTTTGTGTTAGTTTTAAAAGGGATATGTAGAATTGAAACTAATGTAATTTGTACGTCTTATGTGTGCTTTCTAATTTAATATGTTTCCATTCTTTTAAAACCTATCTTAATCATAGATTGTTATGTTTCCATATTATATACACAGAAAACCAGACTAAGATGTTGGGTCAGATTTGGCGTCTAAGGCTACTAAACAGCCTGCTGACCAGAGCTGTGTTGAAATAGTTGATGCCTCTGGCTATAAAATAACTATATTTGTTTTAATTAATATAATGTGCTAGGGTTTGTGAACTCAAGAAAATTATCTGTGAATTGTCTGGAGGATTCTAACTGCTATAAAAACCATACATATTTCACCTGTCAGATGTAGATACAGTAGGCTACTTACCACACACACTCATAGTACATGAGCTCAGATGACCAGTATGACTACATTGAGCTCCCCAAAGCAGTTCTCTCCCTGGATGCTATATCTGGTGGGAAACCTGACTATGTGGAGCCATATGTCTCTCTCAGCAGAAGGAGGAGGCAAACTCCTTTCTTAACAAATAGACGTAACAGAAGCCTGGCTGTTCTCTCTTAGCAGAGGAAAGAGACAAAACTTTGTTTTTGGTGAAGAGGGATGCATGTCTGCGCAGTCAGACTTTCTCCTGGATTTGGATCTGGGGAGGGGGCTATTTCAGGACCTTAGTGCAGCAGCCCAGGATGTGAGTCTTCTCATTGGCTACACTCCACTCTGTATAGGTGAGCAGTGGGTGGTGGGGTAGAAATGTGTTGACCATACAGCATTTTTAGCTTTCAGCTTTGGCAGTTTGAGGAGAAGACTCGACTGCTGAAATCTCAAATGAAGAAATCCCAAAAATTATATTACATAAAGATTTCCAGAACATATCAATTGTGTATAATGTGGGCTTCCCGTACTTATTTCTTTGCTCGTAAAGAAGTGGATCTGGACAGACAATTAATTCGTTGTTATCATTGTTACAGACAAATGACTTCAGTGATGCAGCAAACTGGCCAACACCAAGTGAAATCGCAAACTCTGAAGTAGGTACTCTAGAGATGTTATTTATCACTCCCCTGTGGCAGATGTTACTTGTTTCTAAGCATTTGAAATCAAACGTTGTACTTTGCTCTTCTCACTGTTTTATCTTCATGTCTCCTTTCTTTGGGGCTGTGTGCATTATGCTACTTTCCTGGTTATTAATAGCACTATAGCTTCTTCCAGTTTCAAAAGACTGGAGTAGGCAAGAATGATAAGCCTATCATGATGGGATCAGGTATCAGACAGATTGCTGAGAGACAAGAAGATACTAATACCCTCTTATGTGGGGACATGTCCCCCTCACACTGCTGCTGTAAATGTACTCTGCCTGAATACAGTAAAATTATAAATAATAGGTATGTGAGGTGGTGGTGATGGTTATATTTTAAATTGATTTTTTAAAAATTTAGTAAGATTCAATTTTCTTAAAACAATTAGGTAAGAACAGAGCAGGGGGCATTGATTATAATTAATAATACAGCTAATAATTTTACTCTATAAATATGTTAAGATCAGTGTATGGGGATGGAATATGAGGCAATTCTCAGTCTGCATACATTAAGTCTCCTCCTCACTGTCTCTAACTTGCATTTCTCTAAAACCAAAAATAGAACAAGGCACTGAATAGAGGATTTGGGGAGATAGTCAATCTGAACAAGGAGTTCATATGGAAGTGTAAGGAAGCATAATATTTGTGACTTTAAAATTAATCTGAAAACAATGAGAGTAATTGCTTGTTATAAGTATACATTGCAATTAAAGTTAAATCTCTCCATATCTATTAGATTATATTAAACAATAGCGTACTTCTGCTTTATGATGATAAAATAGAATTTTCCTCACTATTGATTTAAACTGATTTGAATACCATATTTCATTGCATAATAGTCACATACCCTTTTGGGGAAAGGCAAAATGGGTATTTAGCTCTTTCCTGCATAATAGTCACTCACTTCACTCACCCAGGCAAGTTAATTAAGGGTATGACTGCCCTTTTGGCGTTGTGGGGTTTGATTTCGGTTCCAGCTAAGTCAAGCCCTATAGCGCTAAAAGGAAAAGAGGGCAGCCCCATAGGTGGAGGGTGCATTCACTCCCCCACCTACTGCCATCTTTCCCTTTTGGCAAGGATGCAACCACACAGGCGGGTGAAGTGTCACCCGCCTATAGGTCTGCTTCCTATGAGGGTTCAGGGGAAAAATCATCCTCCCCTTGCGGCTTTTTTCACTGCGTAATAGTTACTACCTCATAATAATTGTACTCCTTCCCCTCACCTAGAGATGTGTGTGCGTGTGTAACTATTATTTGGTGGAAAATGGTCTTTCAGATCAAACCCTTTAAATAAGTGGCGTATATATCTAACATTATGGCTGAGTTCGAAGGGAAAATCGGCTTTAAGAAGTTGGTAAATTTGAAATAGTCAAGTCTAATATTTCTGCTCTTTTTTCCAGTGTAAAAATACAAGTAATAATAATAAAAAAACTCCAATCAAGAAGGAGAAAGAAGAGAAGAATGAAAAGAAGAGTAACAGTAAAATCAAGGAAAACTTGGAAATAAATCCAGATATTCCTGGAGAAAATGTCAGTGAAGATGAGGCGCAGATTAACAATCAAAGAAAAAAAGGTTGTTTGGAATTTATTCTCTATAGCTATGTTCAACAAATTGAGTTATATTATTCACTTGTACTCTATTTCTAATGTATTGTACATGTAATTGTCATTGAAAACTAAATTTATATGCTAAGAAGTATCCATTGTCATGTTTCATGGGGTTGCATAGTAGTGAGCTTGGGCGAACATCTTGCGGCTACTCAGTGTATGTCCAGTTTAAGTTATAGCAACTAAAATTAAGAAATAATTGGTTCCCCATCGTGGTCCCTGTGAATCGCACATATGGTATTCCCTGCGCCTGCGCAGACAGTTCGGAATCTCTAGAAAACTTATTAAATACTTTAAGGCGGTAGCCCCGCCCACACTCCCCTTGAGAGTACATATAGCCAGTGGGAGGGGCTACTGCCTCAGATCCTTTCATCCTCCACCATTGCGACAGCTAGGAATATTTTCTCCTTTTGACTAGCGTTCATGGACTGTGTGAATTTTACTTTATTTTATTTTTGTTCTTATTGTATTTATTTCTGTTTATATATTTATATTTTTAATTTTCTACTTTTTTGTCTTGTTGCGGTTGTGGTATATTTTCCATCACTTGCCGCCATTAAAGCTTCTTTTGTCTTGAGTCGGACTGCCTTCTGCCTTTGAGGGTGAGGGGCGCTTGACTCAAGCCTGTGGTTTTTTGCAGGGTCTTTACCCCGCAAACAATTAAAACCGAGAGCCCGGGATTAAAGCAGCCCGTTTTAAATGGGCGTTTTTGGCATCTTTCTCTCCGATGTTTCCTCAGGGGGCTGTTGACTTACCTATTGATTTCCAAGATGGCGGGGCCTCGGATGGAAAAAGGCTGAGGCTGCCAGGATGGCCACCAGCCTCCTCAGAATGTTGAGCCGGGATAAAAGTGTGGGAAGCACTTCCATTGAGCTCTGCTGCTTCCAGGCAGCTCTTTCCATAGAGGGGTTGAGCTCCCCCTGGTGGCCCTGTGAGGCAACTTGCCGGCCCCTTGACATGCCTACTGCGCAGAATGCGCATGTGCACACAGAAGAGGAGGCGGTGTCCTCCATACCGGCTTGAGACCCTGCCTTCCGATACCGAGAGTGCGCCTCAGACATCGAGGCCCTCGGTTCGGGTCCACGCCCCTCCATCGGGGCTAGGCGCGCGGCCGTTGCCCTAAGTGCCTCCTTCACTCATTGTGAGCTCTGATGCCGGGGCGGCACAAGCTGCAGTCCTGGTGCAGTAAAGCCTCATGGTGCCCTTGATACCAGCACTCCAAGCGTCGACAAGGCCGGAGACTCCTGGGGCAGGCCCAGAAGGGGCCTTGCCAGCAGAGCACGATTTGGGACCACCCCTGCCATCGAGGCTTTGGCCCTTTCCTGAGCGCCAGTCCCCGGTATCGGGTCGACATGAGCCCCGAAGAGGAAGGGGGCGCTGTCTACTGGCAGCCAACACCCTGCGCTATATACCAGGAGTGCGCCTCCCATGTCGAGGACACGTGTCCCGATACCGAGAGTGCAATTCTCATGCCAGAGGCCCTCTTATCGGAGGAGCAGGGAGCGCCTTCAATGCGGGCGCCTCCCGAAACGGCCCTTGCCGATGCGGACAACAATGGCCCCGTGCTGGAAACCCCTTTTACTGGCCCCTCCTCTACTTTTGGGCCCATACGTTGTCCATCCCCATGGGAAGAGGGCACATGCACGCGTGCAATCACGCTCGAGAGGGGAGAGCTGTACATTTGGGCTCCTCCTCTCCACGGGTACCGACTCTCTTTCTCTGTGCGCTGTCCTTGCTCGGCCGCTCCGTTTTGGAGGGTTGGGACGAGCAGGTGAGTGCCTTAGCGACAGGGCCACCCATTCCTTGCTTAACAATAACATGAACAATAATATAGAATCCTAGAGTTGGAAAGGACCCCAAGGGCCATCCAGTCCAACCCTCTTCTGCCAGGCAATGTAGGGCACAACCAAAGCCCTCTCAACAGATGATCACCAGCCTCACAGGCATGGAGAAAAGGGATTATAGAGTCAGACTCCGGCACTTGGGTGGGACCACAAGGGCCATCGAGTCCAGCCTCGTTCCACTCACAGAAACACTAACATCCCCAACAGAGAGCCATGCAGCCTCTGCATCATAATAATAATAATAATAATGGAATCCTAAGGTTGGAAGGGACCCCAAAAGGCCATCCAGTCCAACCCTGTCCAGTCAAGCAGAAGAGCACAATCTGAGCCTTCCCAGCAGATGGCCATTCAGCCTCTACTTACTACTACTACTACTACTAATAAAAATCCTGAAGTTGGAGGAGACAGCGCCCTCTACAGTATGCAGAAATGCTGTTCCTAATGTTTTTGCTGACCCTAATGCTATTGACTTGGTTGACTTAGCCCAGTGTTTCCCATCCAGTGTGCCATGGCACACTAGTGTGCTGTGAGCGATCATCAGGTGTGCCGTGGGAAATTGGCACTCTCCCCCCTCCTAGCAGCCCCCTCACATGTTTCCAAGAAATAAATTGAGCCTCTCCGCTTGGAAATGTTTGGGGTTTTTTTACACTATTTTACTGGATTTTTTGAGAGTTGCCTCCCCCCCCAAGGAACTGTTTATAACAGCTTCATGACATCCATAATTAACTGGAAGCAAGTTTAACTCAGGGTGGAATTTCACAAAGGTATGGAGAGCAACCTCTATGAGGAGCGGCTTGAAGAGCCGGGCATGTTTAGCTTGAAGAAGAGAAGGCTGAGAGAAGACATGATAGCAATGTATAAATATGTGAGAGGATGTCATATATATGTTGTGTTCATCGAAACATGCCCAGGTTTCACACTGAGTGTATAAATACATTTTAAAACATATTAACTATATGTATTACTGTGTTAGAGTGTCATTTTGTGTCATTTTGGTTGGTGGTGTGCCCCAGGATTTTGTAAATGTAAAAAATGTGCCGGTGCTCAAAAAAGGTTGAAAAAGCCCCATCACCTGACGTAATAATTTCATAGCTTAATGGATCGATTGATTAAGGCATTAGATCTTCCTGCCCTTAAATCCTCTGTTTCTGTGGAGCACCCCATATTCCCTTTGGAGGAGCAGCAGGCCCTTCCACCTCAGCACTCTCCTTTGCCGTACCTTCTCAAATTGGCTAAGGCTAATAATTTGCCACCTGAAACAACTTCAGGTTGATTTTATATGTAAGATAGACCTTTCCTCGACTGAGTAGGTGTTACGACCCTCCGACACTTTTGTTACTAAGATTGCAAAAGTGAGAGGTCCTACGGGAGCTTCATTGGCTCGTTGATAGACAGTTATTGAAGGAGGTGACCCGTCACCTGTATTCTTTAGTGTTCTTTTGTTACTTTTCTCCCACTACTCAGGAGTCATCCTGGGCCAGGTCCCTAGGGTGCTGAGGCCCTCTGAACGTGTATCCCCGACTCGGGAGGGGCGACAGCTAACATCCTATTCTGGACCTAAGGGGCATCAACTGATATATCAGTTCTCCCAAACTTTGGATTAGTTCGCTATCTACGATCCTTACCCTGCCAATTAAGGACCTGTTACTAGATATATGGTACCATGATTTCTAAACGGAATATTTCCCAGTCTAGAAATGGAGGATGTTATTCTCTTGATCCACTTATTTAATTGATGGTTGAGATAGGCTACTTATCTTTTTGTTGTGTCACGGAAGCTTCAGTAATTAATAATTTAACAGATTCATCACCAGGGCTCTGTTTTAAAGGAAATAATCTCTCATGCTTTGTGCCTTCTGCACACTAAGAGGGAAGAGAGAGAGGAAACTGTTTTGGAAATTAATAGGATTAAACAGACATTCTCTAATATCAGACAGAATATTTAGCACTTCAACTACGTGTGCGGTGCCGTACTCATGCCTTCAACACTGTCCATATAGGCATGGTTTTCAATTCGAATGTCTTGAGGATAATCCTTATCCTTTCTTGACACCAAGAGAGATGTGTTAACCTCTTCGGTGGTTTACCCATCAAATAGCACTTGTGCAGTTTACTCTTCGGTCCCCCAATTCCTTCAGGAATTCTTACTATGATTTCCTCCTTTCGGAGTTGGAGTGCACATTCAGTGGTCTTTATTGCCTGACGAACTGGGCTCGGGACGGCGTTCTCCAGACACATAAATCACTGCAATCTGTTTGGGGGTCAAACAGCCCCTGAAGATATTGAATCTTTGCTGTCCGGGCCTGTAGTCTAGGTGCCCTCAGACAGCATTACCACCAAAATTTATGGACAAACAAGATGGGATATACTCTTTCTACTTCTGTCATTAATCCCTTATGTATGGGACTAGGGTATTGACAGACAGATCCACTTTGTGAAGGATAACTCTGTGGACATAAATACATTAGCTAACCATTTGGATAGGATACGAGTCACCTATCACAAATGGTTCCTCTGTCCTGATCAGGTGTGCTATATATTCAGACTGTGGGGTAGCTTATTTTTACCGTGTTTATACCCCGTCTTGCTCTACCCTGAAGGGGACTTGAGGCAGTTTTACACATATGCAATTATTTGATTATTTGCATTTAAGATAAATTTTAAAAATAGAATTTGAAACACAATGGACATTGGAAAACATTGTTTGTACTTTAACCACTCTATCTGCAATCATGTCGGGCCAGTTCCATGGTCAGTGCATATAACTCCATGTTCATCTATTACACTACAATTTGGAGATAGTTCCAGTCACGATGGGCACATTGCCAGGTTTCCTTTTTGTTTTATCGTGTCAACTATTACACTATTTAAGTCGCTTCCTCTATGTGTTTCTCTACTGATTATCTCCGTAATCAGGTGGTGTCTAGTCTACAGGTGGATTATGTGGTCTGTATCCTCTTTGCCCCCTGGTGATTGTGCCAGCCATGTTTTCTTCCCTTTTCATTATGTCCTGAGATAAGCTGGTGCACGTCTTGAATTGCTCAATCATCCTCATGTCTTAAGTGGCCGAATCTTCCATCCCAACTCGGATCGGTTTATATGTGAAATTAGTTGGCTAGACCTGTTCTTCCCATGTCACAACCAATGGGGACTATCGTAGAGACAGCCCTAGGCGCTTCTACCGTAGTTTCCCGAAAGTAAGACACCCCCGATTGTAAGACGATCGGGGTGTCGGGGTGTCGGCTTATATAAGCCGCACCCGTATGTAAGCCGTACCTCGTCCCGCCGCTGCCAAGAAGCGCAGGTGTGCCGCGGCACACCTGTGGCACACCTCCGCGGCACACCTTTTCGCCAGGCCAGAAGCAAGGGAGGGGGAAAGGAGCCAGGGGCGGGACGAAGCGGCGATGCGTCACTGTGACGCGGCGATCCTCACCCCGCCCTGGCTCCTTTCCCCCTCTTTTCGTCAAGCAAGGGAGGGGAAAGGAGCCAGGGCGTGGTGAGGATCGCCGCGTCACAGTGACGTCGCCGCCGTCGTCCTGCCCCTGGCTCCTTTCCTCCCTTGCTTGGAGGCCTGGCGAAAGGTGTGCCGCGGAGGTGTGCCGCAGGTGTGCCGCGGCACACCTCCGGTTGTGGTGGCGGCGGCGGCGTGGGCGTGGCGACGGGGTACGTCTTGGGTTATATAAGACGTACCCCAAAAGTAAGCCGTAGGGGGACTTTTTGGGGGGAAAAGAAAGTAAGACGCTGTGTTACTTTCGGGGAAACACGGTAGTACTCTCGCATCTACAATGAACTTAATTTTAGCCTTTGCCGCCTTTAGATGTGTTGGCCCATTTTTGACCCAGATCTTTCTGATTGTGGATTCTTGCTCTCTCTTTTGGATTCAGGCCTATCGTCTCCCTCCTTGGAGCGCTGACATATAGCCATATCTTGGTTTAGGATTAAGTGGATTTCCATCATGTTTCTCTGACCTTCTGTTGGTCTGTTTCTTTGGTAGTTCAGAAAAACAAACCACCTGTTGTCCCCTTTGCCTCATTTTAGAGCTTGGAGGTTGTACTTTCTCCTTGACTAGCTTCAGTTTGGGCCTCTGGTCTCTGCGGATGCATCCTATTAGGGAAACCGCTTCTTAGATCATTACCTTGACGTATCGTGCGAGTGATCTTCACTCATTTTGGGCACTTGAGCCCTACTATGATTTACTTAGACAAGGTTGGGACACGCATTGACAGTACCCTTTCTAGCTGAGGCAACCCCATGCTCCTATATATCTCAGGAGGTACTTTTGCAAGCTTGCTCTAGCACCCTTCCTCTTCCTCACATTGGATGCCAGGAGGTCTTTGGCCTTTGATATTCCCAGAACAACAGGATTCGGGAAATCTCCCAGTCTTTTTCTAAGGTACCGGGAGGATACCAGTGGCCTCCTAGTATTTTCACAACTATTGTCATTTCAATCTTTTGCCGGCTTGTCTGATTTACCAGGTGACTGTCGCATTTTACCTGGGCAGGTTAAGGATCACTCGCAGGTCAAGTATCACTCCACTAGACCGGCGGTAATCTCCACTGCCCTTCTGCGGGCTTTCTTCTGGAAGGCCTCTGTTGGACAGGTGTTTGGTCTACTCTGTTCACCCTCATTATGCATAACAGAGTTGATAACTATTTTCATAAGGGTGTATTCATGACAGAGCAGTCCTCTTCTCTGTGGGGCTTTTCTGTGGGGCTTTCTTCTGAGATCTCTGCTCACCTTTTATCATGCACAACGGGTTGATACCTGCTGTCATAAAAGTGTATTCTTGGACAGAGCAGTCCTCTTTGGTGGCATGACGCCCACCAACCATATTAGTAGCTCGCTAATTACCTTATGTGCGATTCACAGGGACCACGATGGGTAAAAATAGGTTGCTTACCTGTAACCATAGTTCCCCGAGTGGTCACCTGTGAATTCGCCCATCCCCGCCCAGCCTCCCTGCTGTTGTCATGCCTCAGTCCTTCAAGCTGCTTTTTGCAGTGGAGTAAAGGATATGAGGCAGTAGCCCCTCCCACTGGCTATATGTACTCTCAAGGGGAGTGTGGACGGGGCTACCGCCTTAAAGTATTTAATAAGTTTTCTAGAGATTCCGAACTGTTTGCGCAGAGGCAGGGAATACCATATGTGCGAATTCACAGGTGACCACTCGGGGAACTACAGTTAAAAGTAAGCAACCTATTTATCAATTATATGGTCAGTATTTTTAATAACATTGTTCTATATTTTACACTTGAAGGTAACAAGCACAGATGGGTGCCACTTCCTTTAGATGATACCAAGCCAGAGAACCAAGATAAACCAGGATCTCGTAACAGTCTAAGATCTCAACCAGAAAGTAATAAGCTTGTGCCGCAGAACAACAGACGCAATGAAACGAGAACTAGTATGTCACTTAAAATTCTACTGCTAACTTTTAAACATGTAATTGACTTCTGCATATTAAAACTTCCATTGTATTACTGCAGGATTTTATACTTCTCCTATTTCCAAAAGGTTGGCGACGGGAGAGGGAAAAACGAGATGATCATGAGGAAGTCTCCAGTGTGAGAAGTGAAGGTGGCAGTGTTCGAGGATTTTACAGAGGAAGAGGAAGAAGCAGGGGAAGGGGAAGAGGACGTGGAAGAGGAAACTCTCGAAGTATGAAATCAGAAATTGTTAATAAATGATATTGAACAAAAATACGTTATACTGTAAACTGGTCTCTTATAATGTGGAGTGGCTAAAACTGACTGCCAGATTATGGTTATATATATGAACAAACCCATTGTTTCCCTTCCTAGATGCTTCAACAACTTTTTCATGCTTTCCATTGTAAGTGGCAACCAAAGTTTTAGATTAATTTAGAATATTGATTGGAGAAGGAGATCCAACCAGAAAGGATTAAGTTTTCTTGATCTAAGATGCAAAGCCACTGTGATGTGAAATTTAGTTAGTAGCTCTTTCTTCCCATCTTTCTTTGTTTTCCTATCAATGTTTAGTCATGATAGGACTGTGATATTAAAGACTAAGTGTCCCATGAGTTTATTTGAAACTGCCTTGTGCATTGGCATGGAAGCCTAGTATGCTGCATTAGCCAATGATCTTTCCAGAACTGTTGCTACATTCACTCTTGTGTCTGCCTCGATACACCTGTGCTGCATCAGTAGCTAACCAGTGTTGCTCAGGAAACTCTGCACATTCCAGTCCTGTTGTTAAAGATCACCTTCAATTCTCATTTCATGCCATAATGGCAGACATATTTCCTCAATAAATAGAACAGGAACCTTGCATGACATACCAGTCTGTATTCCATGGCCTTTAGCTTATTTGCAGTGCTCTTGTTACTGATGCTGCGTAGTTGAATAAAAACCCAGTCCTCTGCTATGCTTAATAGGCTCTTGTCCTCCTTGCAGTTCCTGAAGGAAAGTCAAGTAGGCGTCAAAGAGGGTTTTTTTTAAAAGGCTGAAGAGCTTTCTTTTGTTATATCATTCCTCTCCAAGTCTTTTATATGAATTAACAGAGATGAATTAACAGAACATCTATAGGAACTAGACCACACCTTTCTTTTTGACACCAGAGTTGAACCTGCTCTGTTGCAGCAGGAAAAGCTACTTAAGGTCTCTCAAGCCTTCATGAAGAATCAAAGGCATGGCACAAGGATTGAACTAACTGAAGAGAGAGATTGACAAGCTGAAAAGTGTCCAGAGGAGGGCAACTAAAAGGATCTGGAGAACAGTCCCTATGAGGAGCGGCTTTAAAAGCTGAGCATGTTCAGCCTGAAGAAGAGAAGGCTGAGAGAAGACATGATAGCCATGTATAAATATGTGAGAGGAAGTCATAGGGAGGAGGGAGCAAGCTTGTTTTCTGCTGCCCTGGAGACTAGGATGCGGAACAATGGCTTCAAACTACAAGAAAGGAGATTCCACCTGAACATTAGGAAGAACTTCCTGACTGTGAGAGCTGTTCAGCAGTGGAACTCCCTGTCCTGGAGTGTGGTGTAGGCTCCTTTGGAAGCTTTTAAACAGAGGCTGGATGGCCAACTGTCAGGGGTGCTTTGAATGCAATTTTCCTGCTTCTTGGCAGGGGGTTGGACTGGATGGCCCATGAGGTCTCTTCCAAATGTATGATTCTAAGGAAAAGAAGGGGTGCATAAACAGAGTTTGCTCTCATGGTTCCAAGTCATGATTTGGCATTCGTTTGAATCAACACGAAGTACGTCACTTCACCTTTTTACAAATTATACAGTTTGGGTATAGTGCAAGAGGGAAATTGTGTGGCTTCAACTTGAATTGTAGCTTAAATCATTCCCTACCATTGGCCGTGTTGACTAGGGCTGTTTGCAGTCCAGCAGCACCTGGAAGAGGCCACACCTTTCCTGTCCCTGGTTTAGCAAGACGTTGGCTTACCATATTAAATTTTACTCAAATGTTAATTTGGTTTGTTACTGTTGTTTCAAGATAGTTAGTCTAGATGCTAGCTCATAAATCATGTAGCTACATTTGCAGTGTTTTCTTGCATGTGGTAGTCCTGGATAGTAGTGAACCACCTCAGATTTCAACATAGCAAGGTCTGAGAAGTGTGACCCTGTGTTTACTGGAGTACTTGGAGGGCGGTTCACAGTCGGTCCTACTTAAATCTTATTCAAGCTAAATGTCTGAGCAGGATACATATGATCCTCTTGAACATTACTATGGCTAGTTAAAATGACTGAGTGTACATCAAATGATATCCAAATGAAGACACATTCTTAGTAGAAGACTTCAAGCCTAGAGCCATCAATTTGAAAATGCAGCATAAAGGAGTTTACTAAGATTCACATCAAAGAATCCATTATAAAATATACTTACTTTCATCATGAGGAAAATATATCTCATGTTTTCTATCTCTGCTCACAGATTGACTAATAATACACGAAACCTGAGTGAAGAAAGGCATGTTTCATGTTCTGGAATTTCTTTTTCAATCCTAATTAATATTTTTAATTCTATATGTCCAATTTGAAGATTTCAGTTGCACTTTAAGATACTAGTAATTTGAACATGATTAATGGCCATACCATAATTCTTTGTAATTTATTGTTAGTTTCAGATTTAAATGGGAGCTGTCTAATCAAAATTTATCAGTAAACATATTGAACCTGTGCTACTTTTCATAACGATTCATCTTTGTCTTTCACTTGCTAGGCTTATTGGCCAAGGGACACTTAGCAGTCCAGTATTACATGCAAAATGTTAATAAGGCTTTCAGAATGCAAGATATAAGTGACTGCAAAGATCAGTAGCTTTAACTCATTCCAATAAGTGCACTGTTTTGGAAGCATATCAAAATTGGCACCATCTTGAGAGCACTAATGACAATGTCCATAATTGCTGAGCCATTCACCGAGATTTTTAGGAAAAGGTGGATGTTTTCACCTTGGCCCTCATTTTACAATATCCTCCCATTTGGAATGATTATGACCGTTTTTTAAAGAGAGATTTTATGATTTTATGTAAATAAAGTTAGATGAAGCCGTTGTCATTGGTGGATAATCCTCCCCAATCCACATATTCCTATAAAATAACTGGTCCAACTTCATGTTATCCTTTGTATAGGTAGAGGAAATGAAATTTCTCAGAAACATACTCTGATAAGTACAAGCCGGGCCACAAAACAGAACTGAGGCATACAGGAGAGTAGGTAGTTTTTTAAAGTGCAGATGGTTCTTGATTTTACAGGAGATACATCCCACAGTTAGATGCCCCATATATCAGATAAGAAGGAACTTAACAGTGAGTACAAATGTTCTGTTCTGCTCCATCACTCTTACCTTCATGTTGACTTAAGAGAATTCTAAACACTTAGCAAAGCAAGGATTCCATTTTTCAGGTTCCTATACCTATAATATAATTTTATTCACTTTTCTTCCCCATATCAATTCCACAGTGAACCATGAATATTCATATGGTTATCGAGAACAATACAGTGAAAGAAGTGATCAGCCGTTTCAGTCAGATCTTAATACAAGTATGATGTATTATTATGATGATGGAACAGGAGTACAGATGTATTCTGTAGATGAGACACTGCTTAAAGAATACATTAAACGGCAAATGTAAGTAAACTGCTCAATGTGTTTATTACAAGTGTAGGGAAGAGAGATTCTGTGCAAAGTTTATCCTCAAAAATGTTCAGTTGAAAATATTTGGCTGTGTAATGTTTCAGTAGCATAACTTTTAAAATGGATGTGAACCATATAACCCACATTACAGATACTTTTACTTAACAATAGTTCTGGATTTTTTGGTGCTGTAAATTACTTTGCAACAACAGATATTTATTTGCTGGCATTGTAATTTGTGTGCTAACTTACATATTGTAGTAGAGCAAATCTGTAAGAATATGTTATCTTTGATTATGTGATTATGTAACGATAATGAATTGGTGTAATTTCTGCACTTTTTAACCTTCATGTTATGTCTTTGTTATTGTTTTTAGAAACAAATTACTTTTAGCCATTACAAAGCAATATAAACCAGTCATTGCAGGGAAAGGTGAAGACATTTAGAAAGTTGGCTATTTTAAAGAGCTATGCTAGTTTTAAAAATCCTGAAATCTCTTATGAAGCCCAATTATTAGACTTCATTTTCACTAATGCTATTACCCTGTTTTGCTTTTGTTTGTGGCTTTTATTGCCCTTATATTCTATGTAGCTCATTGTACTCTTGCTTTCTTTGTTACAGTTCATGCAAAAATGAAGAGCAATAACATCTTTAAGGGCAAAAAGTGTATGGGATGAGGCTATCCATTTCAAATTTTATTGCATTTTTCCTGATTCTTGGTGTTGGGCCTTGTGAGACCTGACACAGAACAATATGTTTCATGTCAGGAAAATCAGCTGGTTTCCAGTAACCTCAAACAAGTGTGGAAAGAAAATAGACTTTGCTTCATTGGTCAGATTTCTGAGCTTGCAGTATAGAATCCAGACCCTCTTAAGGTAGGACATGGTGATATCCCCCTCTGATACTCACCAAATGTCAGCATAACATTGGTCACAGCTTCAACTTCCATGGTTACTAATAGGATTTTGTCAAAAATCTTTGACGGACCTGAATTACTCATACCCTTATTCTTAATGGGATTGAAATACACAATTGCTTTTTCAAAGATTCTAGTATTTCAAAAGTTCTAGTTTAAAGACCTGCATTTTTCTCTCTTCCAGAATGAACTGGAAGTTCTTGTGAGTTTCACATTGTTTGCTAATCAGAATCTTAATTTTACTTTCTAGTATCTTTCTGTTTTCTAAAACATCAAAGGTAGAATATCAGAGTTCCTGATGTCTTGACATTATCAGATCTTCAACTCTAGAATGTTCTAGTCTACAGGACTTATTCACTGTTCATATAGTTGTTTTGCTGATCATAATTGTAACTATGTAGTTTTGAAATGAAATTTATTCAGTGAAGAATCATGTCAGACAGAAAATTAACATATACATCCACTTTAAAAAACCTCTAACCATCCATTGTCCGCAATCTTTTTATGGGATCATCTTATTAAAAGCACTTATGCGTATTCATCCATCAAAAGGATATCTTGTGAATATCTTGTGAGTTCCCTTGGGGAGATAGGGCAGAATACAAATGAATTATTATTATTATCATCTTGTAAAAAAACAAATATACATTGTGAATGCTTCACTTTCTGAAATTAATAAAAGGAGATTCAATATTTTCAGTAATACATATCACCTGTTGATGTTTTCCCCCTTGTGGGAAAAGTAGTGAAATATTTGATTTAGTTGTCAATCTTTAAAACTTTGTCCAGGGTTCTGAATGTTGTTTGGAATTCAGCACTAATATTTAGGTCCATTTTTTTTGCATTTCTTTTATGTGCAAGCTTTTGTGTTGAATGAAAAGCCTTTCAATTTCTAGGCCATCTTCCTACAGTGTCATGTGGAAAATTTCACATTTTCTAACTGGCCTCAATGTTATTGCTCTGATGCTAAAATTAAGGTGTCTACGTAGTGTCACATTACATCAACAGTTTTCTCCCATCTGTGGGAAAAATCAAGGTTATAGATCATCACATTACAGATTCAGTAATCATTCCTTTATTGAAATCTGTCTAGGACTCATTTTTCCAGTGTCAACATTTGTTCTCTTAAAATCATTATAACAACTTTTTGTTCTTTGAGCTTCTTCATTACTATTTATAAGTTTGTGCGGGGTTTGCAAACTCACTTTGTTTTCATTTTTGCATAATTTTTCAAATTTCTTAGTAGAAATTCCTTGAACTGTTTACCAACCTATGGCAACATACTTTTGAGAACAGTTTCCTTGAAATGTGAATATGAGCTTTAATTTCTTTTGTGATAGGTTCTAAATTGTCATTAATTCCTTCCCCAGTTCTTCATTCTTTGATCTGCAGATAGCTGAGGATCACAAATCATTCCATGCTACTTTTAAGCAAAATGCTTTCTTGTTCATTGTGGTGCTTCTTTCATGATTGCAGATCTTTATTTTCTTTTATACATTTTAAATTTGGTGATTTTGTTTGTTTACCATATTTGTTCCTTGTTGGGAAAATGCAACTTAAGTTTTCTGTAAATAGTTACGTTATGTTCCTTCTGTTTTTCCCTTCACCTTTAATTGAACCAGTAACATAAACACATTTAAATATACATATCCATGTTTTGAGGATATTTAGAGATAGACTTATACATTCTTTCCTTTTATATTTAATGGCTTTGTAATGACTTCCATATATTAATACTAAATTAAACTTCCTTGAAGAACAAAATGTAATATGTTTTCTTTTGTATGTTTACATTTTCTTCTTTATAGATGAAAGTGGTAATGAAACCATGTGACATAGAATAAAAGAATAATAGTGTTGGAAGAGACCACATAGGTCATCTAATCTAACCCCCTGTCATGCAGGAAAAGCACAATTCATTTGTGCATTTTGTTAGCTTTTAATTTAAAAAAGCCTATTACTTTACGCTAAATCTTTCATTGTTATTCTGTAACATTAAAGATAACTTCATTATACTCAAATCGTATCATATGCTGTTTTTAGTGCCTTTATGGTTTTTTTAATAAGTGATTTAATTCTTTAGTATTTTACACCAATATAAAACATAATTTTAAAGCTGGTAAAGTGATATAGATGAGTATTTATCATGAAGGAGATCAGTGAGCCATCTTTGATAAAGGGTATAACCTTTTGATAAAGGGTTATAATGAGTTAGCAAAACATAACAGACTAATGTACATTTTTTTCTCTTTTCAGTGAGTATTATTTCAGTGTAGAAAACTTGGAAAGAGACTTCTTCTTGAGGAGAAAAATGGATGAGCAAGGATTCTTGCCTATTTCTCTGATTGCCAGCTTTCATCGTGTGCAGGCTCTCACTACAAATGTTAACTTAATATTAGAGGTAAACCAAATTCAGTTTGTGAAGCATGCCAACATGAGTTATAAAGCACATTGACTAAAATCTAAGGATGAGGCTAAAATTACAAATTAAATTTTTGAAGCATGTATGTTGATGACACTTATTGTCTTAATCCAGACAAGATACAAGTGTTCCTGGTGAGTCAGACAGGCAGATCTGGGAAGAGGGATTCATCTTGGGTTAGTTGAGATTACACTTCCCCTAGAGACACAGGTCCACAATTTGTGTGTACTTTGAAGCATGGCCTGAAAGGTTAGGCGAACTTTGGCAAAGAGTTCGTTTCAGTACATATATGTGCTGATTGTGCCCATCAGATCTGGCCCCACACATGCCCTAGTTACATTCTGCTAAGATGTTTGTAATGCAGTATTCTTAGTGTTTTCTTTGGAGAACATTTGGAAACTGTGGTCTGAAGAATTGCAGCTGGACTTACTTACGGCTAGCTATAGGAAGTGCACAGCTGCCTTACTGTAATGGCTGCTAATCCATTTCTGGGCACAATTCAGAGTACTAGTTATGACCTTTGAAGTCCTATAAAGCTAAGGTCCAGTTTATTTGAAGAAGTCTGTTCTCCTTTACAAACCTACCAGTGTTTTTGAGATCTTCCTGGGAGGCTGTCCTTTTTGTATACCTGGTGATAATGGAGGAGAGGGACTTCTTGGTTTCTGCTCCAAGCCCTTGGGACTTTCCTTTCACAGAAGTCAAACTGGCATCCTTTTTGCATTTTTTAATATGCAGGTTAAAACATTTGTTTCAGCAAGCCTTAGAAGGCCGTATTACTTGAGTGGGAAAGGCCTTGCATAATGTGTTGAATATTCCATTTTCTGTTTTTCTTTTAATGGCTTGTGTTTTAACAGTTTTCAATTTTAATAGTTTTTTTAATTGTATGGTGTGAATTTTGAGCTGTTTGTTTTAGCTGATGTATGCCAACATGAGGTCCAAATTAGGAATCAAAAAGTGGGATGTAATTGCAGTACTAATAATGAAAATAATGGTTTATTTATTAGTATATTTGTTAACAGTATTTATTTACATGTATCACCTAGGCCTTAAAAGACAGCACAGAAGTAGAAATTGTCGATCATAAGATGAGGAAAAGGGTGGAACCTGAAAAATGGCCAATTCCAGGGCCATCTTCACGCAGTCGTCCACAAACAGACTTTTCTCAGCTTATAAACTGTCCAGAATTTGTACCAGGCCAAGTGTTCAGTTCACATGCAGGTAAGGTCCCACCCCCACCCCTATCAAATTGTGATGCTAAATTCTTGCACCTCTTATTGTCTGATATGGAAATTGCTTTTTTAAATAAGAGGCCACACCCATGTTGCTGTTACTGGTATACAGTATCAGTTTTTAAAATATAATTTTATCACTTGTTCTGCTTCTGTTTTGGAAGGAATAGAAACTGGGAGATAAATTTGATCTCACTTGGCAGAGTTAGACAACACTTCCAAGTCTGGACAAATCCTTTGACCTGGGACTTGCTGTGGTATGGACTTTCAACATAAATGGGCTTTTGCTTAACCTGAAAATGATGGCAAATTCACTACATATGCAACATCCCCCCACCTCTGACCATACACCAATTTTAGTAAATCAGGACAGTCATCTTGGTTTACTTGATAATTGTGTTTTCTGAAGACTTGCAGAATTGTAATTCTCCTTTTTACTACACTCCCCCATCCCTGGATCTGGCAAAAAATATTTTCAGCTGAAAAGCACATCATGAATATTTGAAAACTCTTGTGGGTTAGTAGAACGCTGTTTTGAAGGTGTAAGGTTTTTTGTTTTTTAAAAAAACTTTATTCTAAATACAGAAACAATTTTCTCAATTTTAGAATCTGCACCAAGCTCTCCAAGAATGGGAAGTCAAAGTACTAAGAACAGCACTGAAACAAGTAGCCTTCAAATGAGTAAAGGGTTATCAACAAGCTTGCCAGATCTGGACTCCGAACCTTGGATAGAAGTTAAAAAAAGGCATCGTCCTTCCCCAGCTAAGCCAAAGGTATTCCACTGTATTTGGGATATCATGTACAAATTTATTTCCTGCTCTGTTCCTGATCTAGGAAAGATAGAGCACATGACAATGATATCCGGACATGTTTTTAGAGAGAGGGGAATGTTTCAAAAATATAAATACAAAGAAAGAAAGAAAAGGTGGGAGTAGTTGCTTTGCTTGCTTACTTAGAGTATTTTTATCCTACCTTTTAACAAAAGGTTTCCCAGGGCAACAAATCATTACTGTTCCCTGCTCTCAGTCTTACCATCTACATAAGAAAAGATGCATAAAGAAGAAGGGATGGCAATTGGGGTTGGAATTAAGTCCAGCCTTTCCTGATCGCTCTTCTCTCGATCAGCAGTCAGAGCATGCATGCTTGCTCTGGAATATATAGGATATGAATATTAGCTACGCGTATGCTTTGATATAAGCTTGCCACATTTCAAAATACATATTCTCAAGTATATGAGCAATTTAATTTCTGTAAATTTCACCAAGACTGTGAGTCAGCAGATTACAGAAGGTGAATTGCACAATGTGGCTAATATTAAAATTCAAATGTCAAACATGCAACATGTCTCCCGAGTCAGGAGCAACTGCAATTAAAGAAAATACTTATTACTTCAAGTGAAAGTGAAACTGAGAGCTGGTCTCAGCAGCAGTGCAAAGTACTAGAGAAAACCAAAGAGTCAGAGGCAGTACAGAGCAGTAAAATGAAGAAAAACAACAGGTTTAAATTTAAAATTCAAAACACCTTGCAAGCACATTAAGAGTGGCAAGTACGCCCAACCACTCAAAAGAAGAAAATAGGAAGTACTATAGAAACTATTATTTCTTACTTCAAAGAAAGAAGAGTTTCAGATCTTTCAAGCCTCAATGAAAAGAGCCCCCGGTGGCACAATGGGTTAAAACCTGGTGCCAGATGAACTGCTGACGAAAGGTCGGTGGTTCGAATCAGGGGAGCAAGACCAGCTCTCGTCTGCAGCTCCAGCTTCTCTTGTGAGGGACATGAGAGAAGCCTCCCACAGGATGGTAAAAACATCGGGCATCCCCTGGGCAACGTCCTTGCAGACAGCCAATTCTCTCACACTAGAAGCGACTTGCAGTTTCTCAAGTCACTCCAGACATGAAAAAACCCTCAATGGAATAGAACTGTTCTTCAGTTTAGGCAGCAAAGTCAGCAACAGAGCAGGAGAGGAGCTGACCACTTCAGCAAGAATACTATTGGGGTGAAATCTCCTCATTTTGGTTGTCTGTGTAGTTTGATAACTTCAGTCAAGTGGGTCCTGAAAGTAGTTTTGTCAAGTTACAACATTCAATTTCAGAGACCAAAATGATGCTTTCTTCAAAAATGTGTTAAAAAGAGAGGGATTGTACAAATAAATCATCCTTTGAAGATAGTGGCAATAAAGTGGGCATGTTTAAGTGATAGGTTTAAAGGGGCTTATTCCTTATTTTTCACAGGGCTCAAATACAATATGGGACCACAGATCTACCTTAGACCTTAAGTAGCTCAATAAGATTGCTCAGTACAGAAGATTCAAAATGGAAACAATACAAACTATCTCAAACAACCTAGAGTTGGGCAACCTCTATATATTTGCCAGGAGCATACTTGCATGTTCCCACAAATCCATTATGCAGACAGTTTCTCTGTTTCAAATACATAAGTCGTAATTACCAATTCACAGCTCCGCCCTTTGGCCTAACAATGGCTCTGAGGGTTTTTACCAATGTGTTAGTCCTAATCATAGCATACTTGAGAAAGCAAGTAGTTTACGTAGTTTCTTATTTGGATAACATTTTGGTAAATGTGAGGAGTTGAGGAAGGATGGAGTGAGAGGTCAGGATGACTTTAACATGTCTAGAGTAGTGGTTCTCAACCTTTGGGTCCCCAGATGTTTGGCCTTTAAATACCAGAAATTGTAACAGCTGGTAAACTGGGAGTTGTAGGCCAAAACACCTGGGGACCCACAGATTGAGAACCATTGGTCCAGAGAAACATAGATTCATGGTGAACTACAAGAAACAACATCTGGAGGTGACAAGGAGCATAACTCATTTTGGCTCAGATAAGTACAAAGGTTGTGTTTTTCTCTCACAGGAAAGAAAAAAATATGTAAGCTAATGATGCCAGAATTAATTCAGAAAAAACCCCTGATGTATTGCACTTAGTAAGAGTATTAGGTGTTCTCACATTGACAATTCAGTTGGTTCCTTGGTGAAAATTTTATACACGACCTCTTCAGGTTTTCCTAAAGCCATTCCCATTATCAATGAGAAGAAAGAAATACATCTTTCTTCTCACTGATACCATAGCAGTACCATAGCATGTTCCGAAAGATCTGAAATGGCTGATCAAGATCGTCATGATCAATGGGAATTTTATCATTTTTGCGTTAGCTGATTAATACATATGACACACCACATTTGAAGCTTAAAATGTATATATAATGTAGGAATAATTGCCGGTCTGAGTCCCTCTATGGAGGTCGAGAAGATCGGGATATAAAAGTTTTAAATAAATAAATATTATATTTTCTCCACAAAACTTGCAGTTAATCAATCTGTTAATCTTTCCGTTTTAAACATTCCAATATTATTTCAGTAATAATGCATTAGGTTGTTTCTTTGATTCACTGAAAATGTGAAGCACTTTTGACTTTTCCAGGAATCTCTCCCTAGTGCTGAGGAAGCGTTGGGTCAGCAGCAGCCTCCACTGCCTGCAGAGGAACAGGAAGAACTTGATTTTTTGTTTGATGAAGAGATGGATCAAATAGAAGGCCGTAAAAATACATTTACAGAGTGGTCAGACAGTGATTCCGATTATGAAATTGATGATCAGGATTTAAATAAGATTTTGATTGTAACACAAACACCACCATATATGAGAAAACACCCTGGAGGAGATCGTACTGGCAACCATGTGTCACGAGCAAAAATTACATCAGAGCTTGCTAAAGTTATTAATGATGGATTATACTACTACGAACAGGATTTGTGGACAGAACAGACAGAAAATGATTGTATTGCTATGAAGGTAATTATGTATATGAACTTTTAAGCTGAATATTGTTTAATGAATTGATTCCTTATCACAAATGTTAATGTTAGGGACTCACCACAGATTTCGCGCTGAAACATTAAAATTCATGGAGGGGATCCTCTCCCTTGGAGATACACTTCCGTGTCGCCTGTCAGTACTTTCCACTGCACAGACTTGTTACTGCTGTTAAGAACACTATTTCAAATACTAAAGATATTCTCTTTGGACTGTCTACAGAACCAAGATTGTTACTACAAAACATATAGCCTCCATGAAAGGCCATGCACACTTTTAATGCATACATATTTATTCTTGCCAGGAGGACTTTCTCCATTCTGTCTTTCTCTACCAAGAGCTCAACTAGACATACACAAGGCTTTGTAACATCTATTTACCACCAGTTCCAAAGCCACATTTTCCTGTCTAAAAACACGATCTAAGAGCCACAAAGATTTTAGAATGTCTTATTTTCTTACAAAATATAAATTTGATGGTACTTACACTCATTCTGGAATTTGGTATTCCCTGCATAGATATTAATTCTTGGACTTAATTTCAACGTTTGGTTCTTCCTTTTAAAAATGACACTAGCTCCTTCCAAAAAAATCCCTGGCAATTTACACTCACAATTACAAGCAGTCCCCAAGTTATGAACAAGATAGGTTTTGTAGGTTTGTTCTCAAGTTGAATTTGTATGTAAATTGGAACAGGTATATTTTTATGTGCAACTTCAGCCAAATATACAGTATATATCAGGCCTGTCCAACAGGCGCCCCGGGGGCCGTACACGCCCCCCTAGCCCCTTGGCTACGGCCCCTTACCCTCCTGCAATAAGTAATATATTTTTAAAAATAATTTTTAATTTTTTTTCAATTAAAAAATATTATTTATTATTATTTTTGGTCCCGCCCATGGCTTTCTATTGGCCGCCTCCTCTTCTCCTGAGGGAGGGGGCCAATGGGAGGGAGTGACGTCTCTCGGGCCCCGCCCCCTTGGCAGCAAACAGGAAGAGCGACCCGGCTGCATGGCTTTCCCCCTCGGCAGTGCCGCTTCCTGCTGCTCCGTCTGGGAGGCGCTCAGGCCCTCAGCGCCAGGGAAGCAAAAGGGGGTTGGGAGGGAATGAGTGTGTCTGAGAGCGTGAGTGAGTGACAGAGAGAGAGAGAGAGAGAGGAGGGGGACCTGCCCTGGGCACACCTCTCCCCAGCGCAAAGGGAAGATCTCTCTGGCTCTCTCAGACACACACACACACACACACAAAAGCCCCTTCCTTTCTGACCCCTTCATTTGCGTTTCATGAACTGTCTCTTTAATGAGAAGGAAAGAACCGCCCAGCCATAGGAGAGGGGAGGAGGAGAAAAGGAGGGAGGGGGGAATTGAATGAGAGGGAGCTCAAGGAAAGGCCTCCCACCCCCTTTCCCCCTCCTTTTCCTCCCCCCAGAATTATTTACATTCTTTGCAATTACCTAAGTTTACTTTGATGACTTGCACTGAATGGAATCAGCCAGGGGTAAACTGGCAGAATGAAAGCACACAGACCTTTTAACTGCAAGGCCATTCAATGCTGATCAATGTGGCCAGTAGAACAGTCATATATTCCAGTTCAAAGCAGAGATTGTGGGATTTTCTGCCTTGATATTCTGTATATTTATTATGTGTTCCATCCATCCCTCCCCCTCCTCTTATTTAAATAATATAATATGTAATTGTATATTAACGCCCCTCATGTGTTCCATCCATCCCTCCCTCTACCCTTATTTAAATAATATAATATTTAATTGTATATTTATGCAATGCTGGGGGCGGGGAGGGGCGGAGCCGGGGGAGGGGAGGGGAGGGGCGGAGCCAGGGCCAGGGCTTGGCCCCCCAGGTGATCAGTGATCAAGGTCCGGTAGAAGTTGGACAGCCCTGGTATATATAGAGAGAGAGAGCGCGCGCTTTGAATAGCATATTATTTATTAGCTTTATTTCTACTCCGCCCTTCTCCCACATGGGGACTCAGGGCAGCTTCACATGTGCATCAATGATGCTATACAAAAATGCATTCGATAAAAACAGTGGTATAAAAACATTATAAAATCATCAATAAAAAATCATCAACAGTCATGTTAAGATGCCGCTAAAATCAGAGTCCAGCCAATAATTCCAATATCGTCATGTCACAGTATTCAAGTCCAGCTGCCATTATCCTATACTCAATACCTTTAGTCAAATGCCTGGGCCAACAGCCAGGTTTTTAGTTGTCTCCTAAAGGGCAGGAGGGAGGTGGCTAACCTGATGTCCTTAGGAAGGGAGTTCCACAGACGGGGGGGGCACTGCTGAGAAGCCCCTGTCTCTCGTCCCCACCAACCGCATTTGTGAGAGTGGTGGGATCGAGAGCAGGGCCTCTCCTGAAGATCTTAAGTTGTGTGATGGTTCATAGCAGGAGTTATGTTTGGACAGGTAAACTGGGCCAGAGTAGTTTAGGGCTTTAAAGGTTAACCACCCCTGTGGCATTCGTTTTGCTGTCTGTTCAAAATATTTCACTTTCACTTTTTCTGTCCCTGTGATAATTCGGTTTTTAAAAAATAGCTTGCTGTGGAAACAAGAATTGGTGAGAAAGCTTCAGTGGAGACACCTTTTCCTGATAATAACTCTTTCAGAAGTGATTTTCCCTTCCTAGGGTTAGATTTCTCCCACTTCCTGTTGTCTCACCCCATTCTCAACTATGAGTTGTTTGTAAGTTGGATATTTGTAACTCGGGGACTGCCTGTATATTCGCTGGGAAACTCAAAAGACTATTGCGGTTTGCATTTCTCCCTGGAAGAGCTTGGGGTGGATTAAATGATCTCTTTGGGTCCCCTCTTACTTTATAGCAGGCCTGCACAACCTCTGGCCCTTCAGGTGTTTGGAAGTCCAACTCCCTGAAGCCTTAGCCAGCTTGTCCAGTGGTCAGGAATTCTGGGAACTGAAGCCCAAAACACCTGGAGGGCCGTAGGTTGGTCAGGTCTGCTCTAAAGCCTTTGGGAATGGGGAGCCAATTACCACATCATAAAATGTACCTGAGTTTTAGGGAGAGTTTTTTCCACATCCCACCACCTTTCCTGGTGCATTTGGTAGAATCGCAAATATGGGAGCCTTTGTGGTGGCTGCTTAACCCAGTGTTTCCCAACCTTTTTTTAAAGCCGTGGCACACTTTTTACATTTGCAAAATCCTGGGGCACACCACCAACCAAAATGACACTCTAACACAGTATACATATAGTTAATATGTTTTTAAAATGTATTTATACACTCAGTGTGAAACCTGGGCCTGTTTCGATGAACTCAACATAGATATCCTGGCAGGAATGGCAGAAAGACACAAACTTCCCACACAGAACTCCCATAACCAAGAGAAAATGCTATAAGAGTTTGGTGAGCATTGACCTTGAGTTTTGGAGTTGTAGTTCACCTATATCCAGAGAGCACTGTGGACTCAAACAATGTTGGATCAGGACCAAACTTGGCATGAATTCTCAATATGCCCAAATATGAACGCAGATGGAGTTCAGGGGAAATAGACTTTGACATTTGGGAGTTGTAGTTGCTGGGATTTATAGTTCCCCTACAATCAAAGAGCATTTCGAACCCTACCAATGATAGAACTGGGCCAAGCTTCCCACACAGAACCCCCAGGAGGCAAGAGGAGGTCTCTACTTGGGGAAAGGGAGGCGGGCCTTCCCAATGCACGGAGAGGGAGAGACCAAGTAGACAACGGGTGGGGAGGGGGGTGTTTGTAATTTTGTGTCTTTATCGAGGTAGGTTTCTTAGGATTTTATACTTCAACACACTAGACTCCCCCCTTCCTGGAGGTTCCAATTTCCCACGGCACACCTGATGATCGCTCATGGCACACTAGTGTGCCCTGGCACACTGGTTGAGAAACACTGGCTTAACCTATAAGATTTCCTCTGACAGGGAGTTTAATTGGCTCCTTCTTTGCTCTCCTTTAACAATGGTTTTTCCCCCTAGTATCAATTTGCTGATTGTATGAACGTGGGGAGTAGTATAAGTCACAGAATCCCTGCATCTTGACTGAAGGAGGATAGTTCAAACTGTGTATATGTAGAGTGGGCATACTTCAGAGCCTCTTTTGTGCTCTTCTGGAATTCCAAAGGGCCAAAATGTGCCATTTTGTCCACTATTTTGGGTGACAGGGAGTAATGTCATGTTATTTCTTGTTGTCTTTTGGCTTATTTTGGGAGTTAAGAGTTTGGTTTTATTGTGGTTTTGGGATGGCTGAAAAAACTGTATTTTAGAACTTTTGGAAGTATTTTTAATTAGTGGTTAGTGCCAGCTGATATCCTAGAATATTTCCCTCATATTACGTCTGTCTGAACTAAATGTTGAACAAATATCTCATACAGGCATAGCTTATTTTAGTAGGACATTGTGACCAGGATGTAAAGTAACCTTTCCATCAATGGAACTCTGAGTAATTTATCTTCATCTGCAGTCTCTATACACCCTTAAAACCAGCTCCAAAAACAATTTGTGGCCAGTGCAAGAGATAGAGAAGAGGAAGAACAGTCGATCATTCTAGTAGATTTGTGCTGACCTGTTGCTTGATGGTAGGCCTCTTTACAATTCTGTAACTCACAGCAGATTGTTACTAAAGTCTTTCTCTCCATTCCAGCAAGAAATTGAAAACTTTAAAAAGTTAAATCTCATCAGTAAAGAAGAATTTGACAATCTTACACCTGATGAAATTGATCCAAATCAAGAAGTTCCACCTAGTCCTTCGGGATCCCAACAAGGTATCTACAACATTACTAAAAGAAAAGCATTTATTAAGATGATACTTCGTACAGTCCAACATGAATGAGAACTGTGTATGATTAATATTCTGAGACTATAGGAAAAAGCGGTCTGGAAATGGGTTGCCTTCTATTACCACCACAGCCAAGCAGGAGTCACATGGCCGTACTATTAGCTTTCCTCATTCACTTGCAATGACCTTTATGTACAGGTCATTGCAAGTATATGTACCTGTAATATTGAATAGTTTTGAGTAGTTACTGACATAATTAAAGGGTGGAAGCTCTTGTATATAATGAATGCCTTTGAATGAAAGGTATAGTTGTCTAAGCACATCGGTATTTGATTAAGAAATACTTGTTCATGTTTTGTATTGTGTGCCTTCAAGTCATTTTGGACCTATGGTGACCCTATCACAGGGCTTTCTTGGTAAGAACTATTCAAAAGAGGGTTGCCATTTCCTTTATCTGAGACTTAAGAGAGTATAACTCAAGATCATCCAGTGGGTTTTGTGGCAGAGTGGGGATTCAAACCCAGGTCCCCAGAGTTGTAGTCAAATGCTCATACCACTTTGTCACACTGGCTCCTAATTTAGTTGCATCCCCTTTGAAAGTCTGATAACTTCTCAAGCACCAAGGAAAGAGAAGGTGCTTGATAAGTTACAGCATTACTCAGATACCTTTATGGAATTATAGGGGAAATAATAATGGGTGAGACCTAGTGGGACGGGTAGGGCTGTGAAAATGGTTACCAGAAGAAGACCCAAGAATTCACTGGAGACAAAGTCAAGTACATTGCTATGCATCCTCCTCTCTTGTTAACATCCTAAAGACACTTAAAGCATGACAAGTATTTGGCATGTAACAATATATTCTCTTACCTTGGAATGAGTGCCTGTTGTGTTGGAGGAAAAACTATGTGACTTCCACCACCCTTCACAAACATCTGGATTTTCAAGTTAGAGACACCAGCTATTTAATCAGCTCTTCATTCCCAGATCTTTCAGAAGTGGAATTTGTGTTGTCTTTTGGATTGATGCAGTGGTTTTGTGGACTGAGAGATGATATTGCAGCTAAGGACACTTTGGGGGTGCATTGTTAGAGTTGCCTTGGGAATATGAAGGTGGCCAGTAGACTTACTCAGCATTTCTAAACAGTGCACATGTTCAGAATCTCTCAGAAATGCAAAAAAGAGAGAGATCAACCAAAGATCAGGAAATAAATTGTGCTTTTGTGCAGCCTGAGTATTATGATCAGTTCCTGTTTGCATAACGACAAGTGTGTTTGATCTTTCAGATCATACTTTCTAGGAAATCACTTTCTAAAAAAGTCATAATCTGATGCTTTCTTGTAGAGTCTCTTATATTTGGGAAATGGCATTCATATTACAGTTCTGTCATGTACACAGTCTAGCTGAGCCTCCATGTTTGTAGTCTTGGATAATCCACAAACAATTACAAGAGATTTAAGCCTCAGTTAGTGTTAGCCATTGCTTTGTTTCCAGCTATTTTTTTTTATATTTTAGCAAATTAGAGCCTGCTAATTTTGCTAGAATTGTTGCTAGTCCTAGATGAAAAGAAAAGCTAGCTTTAAATGAGCTTAGAACACAGTATCCATTTTATATTTCATTCCTGTTGCAAAAAAATCAAGAGCACTCTGTGTATGTTTTTTGTTTTTTCATATGTGCCATTACATCAGCTGAAACTTAGAACAAATCCTATGAATGAGCGACCCTCCTCCGGACAATATTAACAAAATTGTTCGGGTCTTATAAACTCACACCTGTGGCTTTCTTGATTGAGTCAGTCCAACTATAAAGCAGCCAATCTCTTTGCCTCTTGTCTTCAGCTTTACTGAAATTGTCTTTTCTAGTGATTCATCTTGTCTCATGATAAGACCAAAGTATAGTAGCCTCATTTTGATCATTTAGTCTTCTAGTGGGAGTTCAGTCTTGGTTACTGCCCAATAAAGAAATATCAGATGTTACAAGGAAGATTTATTTCTTCATTTTAATGCAATATGTGAACAGTATATCAGATACTGTGAAACAGAACCCATGCTTGCTTTAAAATATTGTCTACAATTGGCAACTTTTATAAGTAAAACCTAAATTCCCTCATCTATGATAAATCAATGTTCCATATCTTCCTTGCTTTGTTCTATTTATTTAAATATATAAATTCAATTTTTACATTCAGTGTTTGGTTACATAATATACAATAAACAGTTAAAAGTTTACTAAAGAATTAAATTAGGTGGACTAATACAGATCCAGTTAAGATAAATTAAGATGACCAAAATATCAGATGAAAGTAATGTGCTTAGTTTCCATATTTATGTTTATGCTTAGGCATAACTAAAGAGCAGGCTTGTAAAGTGTTTGGTATCCAAGAAGTACCTTCTGGAGCAATGGCTCGTTCACTTCCAACAGCTGTCCCTGAATCTCCTAAAGTCCACCCAACCAGAACACCTAAAACACCTCGTACACCAAGACTTCAGGATCCTAACAAAACACCCAGATTTTATCCTGTGGTTAAAGAAGCAAGATCTATTGATGTTAAGGTAACAAAAATATTCTACAATGTTTTGGGTTGAATAACTTACCTTAGCTTTTGAAACGCCCGTTTAATTCCTGCTATTTTTTTCTTTTAGTGTAAGAAGTAATACTTTTGAATATAGAGAGCTTTTAAAAGCTCCTTAATACTTCCACTTTTAACTGCTCAGGTTAGGTAGTTGAGTGGGTCATGCTCAGCTTTATGACCTCATAATGCATATGATGTATAGTGTGAATTTTTTATAAAACTTGACTTTAATTAGACTGTGATTCTTCAGAAAAGTGTCTCCAGTCACATCAGGAAAATATAATGCTTTATTTTCCTTTAGACACGAAGGAAAAGAAAAACACGGCATAGTACAAACCCTCCATTGGAAAGTCATGTTGGCTGGGTAATGGATTCTAAGGATCACAGGCCAAGAACATCTTCTGTAAGGTATTACTAATTATTTATTTGCTAATTTAATCTAATTTAGGGATTTGTAGAGTCGTTGAATACTTTATGGTTTCATTCCATTATGTTGCAAAACAAAATGAGGGGGAAAGTTCCAAAGGATTAGAAATTCCCTAAATGTGCTACATATACTCATTTTGTACTTTTAGCAGCCATTGTAAATTTTTGACTAATTCAAATAGTTCCCTTTTCCAAGAAAACATATATGAGCAGCTACTAACGTGAAAACTAAACTGGGAAAGGTAATGCATGCTGTCATGAAGGATGACTTTGTAGATTCAAAGCAGAAAACTCTTTCCAGATGTTCAGGGGCCATGTCCTTGAGTATGGTCATACTAGCTCAGACTGATGGGATGCTGGAAGATCCAAGAAGAGTTCATTGCTTAAAGACCAGCAACATACTTTGAAAACATATTTCTGTAGAGATTTGGGGTGTGTGTGTGTGTGTGTGTGTGTGTAGGGGGAGCTTGGTGTATAAGAATGAAATGGAAGTCTTTTACATATAACTGGTCGGATCCAGAATTAAATAATGCACTAAATGTGGGCCTGTTGAAAACAATATGATTTCCTTATGGTTTAGTCTGGAAGCAACACATTCACCCAACCGTTTATACAAAGCAGTTATATCAAACAAACTGTAAAATTTAAATCTTAAAAGCTGTCCTAGGATATCTGCCAGTCCATTGCATGTTTTGAATGATATTTTATTTTTATCTGGTTAATCTGCAAGCATTATAAATTGTTATTATGAAAGCGGGAAATATCACACTGGCCCCAGCAATGATCAAACTTCCAATAATTTCTGAAATGTTATCTTTCAGAAGCACAATAGTTAATATACCAATGATATTGTCTATTACAGGGCTGTCCAACTGGCGGCCCTGGGGCCGAATCCGGCCCCCCAGCCTGTTGGGCACGGGCCCAGCTATGCCCCCAGCCGCCATTTTTAATTTTTTTTAAAAAAAAAATTTTTTTAAAAAAAAAAAATGGCGGGGGGGGGGGGAGGCGAGGCAGGGAGGAGGAAGAGAGCTAGCCCCTCCTCCCTGCACCGCCCCTCCGTCCCCTCTCCGTGCCGAAAAAGGAGTAGGCGGCGCCAAGGGCAGCGCGTCACAGGCCTGGCATGACGCACTGCCCTTGCGCGCTACCTTTTTTGGCGGCTCCCCCGCCCTTCCTAGGGGCGGGGAAGCCGCTGAAAAAGAGCAGAAGGCGGCGCCAAGGGCAGCGCGTCGCAGGCCTGGCGTGACGCGCTGCCCTTGGTGCCGCCTTCTGCTCTCCCTCCTCCTCCTCCTCTTTCCGGGCACCGTGCCTTTCCCAGGGCGCCGCGGCGCCGGGACAGCCGCGTTGCCCGGGAAAGAGGAGGAGGAGGGAGAAATCTCCTCCTCTTCCTCCTTCTTTCCTGGCGGCCGTGGGAAAGAGGAGGAAGAGGAGGAGGAGGGAGAATGACAGCTTTAGGAGGGGGCGGGGCCTGGGCTGAGGGCGGGGCCTGGGGTGGGGCCTGGGGTGGGGCCTGGGGGCGGGGCCAAGCGGCCCCCGAGGTCATCAGTGACCTCTATTCCGGCCCTGGGCCCGGTAGAAGTTGGACAGCTCTGGTCTATTACTTCCTTCAAAGTTTTGAAAGCCATTTGGATACTGCCATTTCACCTGTCATGCAGACCTGTTTCTTTGTAATGGCACCTACAAAGTTGTTCTATGTTTGCTATATCAGAATCTAAAGGGCATTTGCAGTCATTCAGCAGCTAAGAAAGAAAACCATTTTGACACATTGTGGAAAGGCTTGCTTATCAGGAAATGTAGATACACACTGTTTGGTTTTTTAAAATCCATAATTAATCTTTGTTTCAAATGCAGTTTTAATTCCTATCTGAAATTCATAGAATAAGAACAGATTCAAATGCTCAGAACATTGGCATAATTATCTTTGAGTATACATACTACCTGAGGATACAGGCAACATTCAAAACATTTATTATATGTGAACTGTGCATATTTTCACTTTCATTTAGCCTCCTTCATGAAAACCTGGAGGCCACATACATCATTCAGACTTGTCAACTATATTCTGGAACCAGTGCAGTTTTTTTCTGAAAAATATACAGTATACTCCTGCTTATTCACAGTGCTTCAATTGATCTTATAGTCATTGAAATAGGTTTTGATGCCAGCATTGAAAACAGAGATTGGTTTAAGATTGCCTGTTAAAATACAATGTTTCGTTAACTGTATTGTCACAAAAAATACAGAAAAATCGTAAGAAACTGGTTTCTTATATTTTCTTTAGCAGTTCAAATGCTTCGCCACTGGAAGGTGCGCCACTATCAGGAAGTTATGGTTGTACCCCACATTCTCTTCCAAAATTCCAGCATCCTTCTCATGAACTTTTAAAGGAAAATGGTTTTACACAGCAAGTCTACCATAAATACCGCCGTAGATGCCTAAATGGTAAAAATCTAAATTTTTTTGTAGTACTCTGAAAATAATGTAGAACCTACACAGCCTTCTTTCAAGAGCTATCAACCTGTTAACTCTATTTTCTTTGTTCATTCATAGTGTGTAAATGTTCAACAATATATATCCTATTAAGTATGTTATGATCAAATTTATTTCAGTGAAAAATAATATTAGCATTCCATTTCTCTGTTACCTTGGGAAGCAGAGTTAAGCACAGTTGAATTGTTTAACAATTTTGCTCTGAGCCATATGAAAAAGCATTGCCTTATCTTTCAGTGAAAAATAATGTTAAATAATGTCATCAGTAAAGAGCCTTGGAGTCCATCTGGACACTCGGCTTTCTATGGAGACTCACATCTCCATGGTTAGCCGAGTTGCGTTTTCCCATCTTCACCAGGCTCAGAAGTTGGCCCCCTACCTATCCCGTCTCAACTTGGCCTCGGTGATCCAAGCGACGGTCATCTCAAGGTTAGACTACTGTAACGCTCTTTACATTGGCCTACCTCTGTCGGCGACCTGGAAACTTAAGCTAGTGCAGAAAACTGCAGCTCGATTGCTCGCAGGCATGCCTGCGAGCCACCGTATTACACCTATCCTGCAGGAACTGCACTGGCTACCTGCACTGGCTACCTTTCAAAGTGTTAGTTTTGACTTTCAAGGCCTTGTATGGTCTGGGACCAGTGTACCTGAGGGACCGCCTTACCCCATATTGTCCCATGAGATCATTGAGATCAGAAGATCAGGATCTCCTCCTCGTCCCGAGTGCCAACGTTCACCACCTTACGTCAGCAAGGAGAACGGCATTTTCTATTATTGCCCCCACACTTTGGAACTCCTTGCTGCCGGAGATAAAGTCACTCCGTGACCTCTTGGCGTTCCGGAAGGCCTGCAAGACCTGGTTATTCCGACAGGCTTTGTAACTTGAGTTGGTCCAGTTGTATATACTAATTTTAGTGCTAAATGCTGTTGCTGTTGTTTTAATGTTTTAATGTATTATGTGCTATTTTTCGCCTTGATTTGTGAGCCGCCCCGAGCCACCTGGGAGTGGCGGCCAAGAAATTGAATAAATAAATAAAACTAAATAAAATAAAAGTGGTTAACTGATCACACAGAAATAGCAAGTTAGTGAACATATAAAAAAACTTCTGACACTCTAAAATTCATAGGTTTTACATTATAGACGCATCAAATCAAAGTTTTGACACTTTGATCTTAGAGACTGGGAGAGATATTGTTGAATGAATGCATAAATGCCATCTGTTACGTTAACAATTTAAGCAAACTCTTTTTAAGCTGTATTGTAAGATGTGTGCTGTTTGTCCCTTTACTGCGCATTTTGATATAAGTAAGTTGTTTAACGGATGGTCTCCCAACTACTACTGCTGCTGTTGTTTTTTCCTTACTTTTTAGAAAGGAAGCGTTTGGGAATTGGCCAGTCGCAGGAAATGAACACACTCTTTCGTTTCTGGTCCTTTTTCCTCAGAGACCACTTTAACAAGAAAATGTATGAAGAATTTAGACAACTTGCTCTTGACGATGCAAAAGAACACTACAGGTAAGGTTAGAGATTTTGTTAGACCTGTACAGTCAAATGTGGCACAATAGTGAAGTGCTAGGAGCAGCTTTTCTGGCTGTTTTAATTGTGTGTGTGGTTTAAAAGCTAGTGTGGTGTAGTGGGTTGAATGTTGGTCTAAGATTTGGAGACCAGTCATGCTCAGCCATGGAAACTGATTGGGCGACCTTGAACAAGTCATGTCTTCCTAGGGCCACAGGAAGTCAGTAGTGCACCTCCTCTGAAGAAATCTTGCCAAGTAAACTTATGATAGGTTTGCCTTAGGTCAGCTACCAAAATCTGAGGGTTTTTCCCCTGAGTTCCAGTCTGTGTTAATTTCAGAACCTATTTTTGCAGGTTTTAAGTATGAACTTTTTTTGACGAATGTGCATCACTTATATTTACTTGAATCTCGCTTGGAAAGGTTGTCTGTATAGCTCTGATCTGCAGACTTAGCCATTAATTGCTCAGTCTTTCCTCCACTTAAACAGCAATAATTCTTAAATACATTTTAGGGCTCCAGTAGTTTGCTTCATTATTCTTTATAGCTGCCTACTTTGTACTTTCATATTGTTTAACCACTTACTGATCCATGAAAGGATTATCTCTGTAGATCTTAGAAAATTATTTCTTGATTCAAGACGATGTGCTGGATGATATCTGAACAGAGGATGGATCTGAGATGTCAATACTTTGATTCTTTCATTGTTGGCTGCTATTTCTTCTTCGTGTGGTCTGTAAAATGCACACAAATGGGTTTACTCCCGCGCATGCGTCAGAATCTCGGACATACTGGCTAAAATTAAAGATTTACATAAGCCCCTCCCACTCCCCGCCCCCCCCTCATCCCCGGATTGAGTTACCTCTGCAGTTCCTTTTCCGCCTAGCCAGCGAAAGGATCTCCGACTACTAGCTCCTTGCTAAGACCACGGATTGCCTCGACTATCAGATAAGATGTCTTCCCTCTCTTTTAAAAAGTGCTCAGATTGTGGGGCAACTTTGCCCCAAGAGGATAAACATTCAAAATGTCTCCTCTGCCTGGGAGAAGCTCATATTCCCCAGACTTGCAAAATTTGCAGGTCTTTTTCCACTAGAGCCCTAAAGAGCAGAGACTCCAGGCTTAAAGCTGCTCTTTTCGAGCAGTCTATAACTTCCACAGGGACTGGGCTCTCTCATTCCATGAGCCAGCCATCCCTGCCTTCTATCCCTCAAAATCCCACTCCACTAAGTGCCTCGACGGACTGTGCCATTCGCGAGTTGGCCTCTGACTCTGCCATTGAGCCACTGCGAAAAAAGAAACAAAAAGCCTCTAAACATGCCCTTCTGTCCAAGGACAAGCCAAAAGAGGTTATGGCACAAAAACAGCCAAGGCTCCTGGCCGGCCCTGCGCCTCCCAGTCCTTGCATGCCCTTGTTAGCAGCAGAGACGCTGCAACTTCTTGAGGGCGATGATGATTTTTCTGGAGTGGAAGATCCCCCAACTCCTTCCCATGCACCTTCTCTCCGCTACCGAGGAGCATCCTCCCTCCACCTCTCCTCCGTCTCCGCCGCTTGCTCAGGCTCCCCCCGTCCCCTTCCCCGGAGACCGGAGAGCCTCTCCACGAGGAGGCCTGCACCATGCGGCCTCCGTCTCCTTCGCGGCGACCGAGCGCGCCGCTTTTCCCGCCACAGCGCTCAGACGCGCACCCTTCCCCGCAGCGCCGCACAGCCGCGCGGCTCTCCCCAACCAATTTAACTTGTTCCCGGTCTCGGAGCCCTCTTAAGGAGGTAACCGAGACCACTCCCGGGAACACCCTTACGGGTACCCTCATGGCTACCCCCCCTTTCCCTACTATCACCCTTATCCTCCATTCTCCGGATCCTTATCGGTATCCGTGGGCCCCCTCCTCCTATCCTTCGGCATCCGTGGCAGCTCCTCCACCTCCAGCCCCCCCAGCCCCTCCCGCTCAAGCCCCTGCCTCGACAGTTGCTCCTCCTGCCCAATCCCCCCCTCACCTCCCAGATGATGATGCAGATTTGGAGTCCTCTTCGGATGCTACTCCTATACCCCCTTTGCCTGAGCCTGAGGCTGATCCTCAGCAGGCAGAAGAATATAAAAAGTTTTCTGCACTATTAATCAGGCTGGCCAGATCTCTTGGCATACAGCCCCCACAATCTGATGATGTGGTTCAAGACCCTTATTTTACTTCTGCTGAACAACAAACACAGCAGTCAACCATTTTGCCTACTATACCCTATCTGGTCAAGCTCCTAAAAATTTCTGGAGTTGCCCCTGCTACCGTCCCAAGCACGTCTAAGCGGGCAGAAAACCTTTATCGAATTGACCTGTCCACCACCCCCTGGTTGGCTAGACTTCTAAAGTTAATTCGATTCTGACGGATGCTCAGCCTAAGCCAATCCAAAATAACCAAGCTGCTCCTTCTGACAAAGAAGGTAGAAAACTTGATGCTATGGCCAAAAAATTTTATGCCTCAGCATGCCTCTCAGGCAGAATGGCTCATTATGGTGTTTATATGAGCGTCTATCAATAATACCTGTGGAACAAGATAGGCCCTTATTTGGACCTGCTTCCCACATCCGATCAACCCATGGCTAAGGCTTTCCACCAAGAAGCCCTTACCCTGGCTACCCTACAAAAGGACTTGGCCAAACATGGTGCTGATACCTCAGGCAAACTGATTGCAGGCTCAGTTGCCCTTAGGAGACATGCTTGGTTGAGATCCGCAGCATTGTCGTCCAATCAACGCTCTTTGATAGAAAATCTACCTATGGATGAAGCTGGCCTGTTCAATCCTGAAACAGACTCACAACTGGAACACTCTCATAAAATGAAACAGACATTAAATAAGTATGGCCAACAGTCCAGTCAACCTTATCAATCCTACAGACAGCGTTGGCGCCCTTACTATTACCAGAAGTCCTTTCGCGGATACTACAACTCCGCTCCGTATAGAGGAGAACAGCGACCGCAGTTCCCCTCACAGGGATACAAGCGTCCAGGTGTTCCATTCAGGGGTCAGTATCGAGGTGGTAGATCCTCAGACAATAGAAGGCGCCGATTCTAGGTCGTTCCTTGACAGGCTCCAACCCTTTATCTCAATCTGGCAGTCCATCACCACGGACAAGTGGGTATTGGACATTGTCTATCGTGGTTATGCCATAGAATTTGATTCCCTTCCACCCCCAGGGAAACCCCTCTCTACCCAGGCTTCCCCTGCTTTACTACAGGAAATGGACTCTCTCCTTCTTAAAGGAGCCATTTCCCCTACCCCACCCCACCAAATTCAATATTGCTTTTATTCCAGATATTTCCTTGTGGATAAAAGAGACGGTGATCTCCAGCCCATCCTGGACCTCCGGGAAATTAACCAATTCATCAAACCACGCAAATTTAGGATGGTCACTCTCCCCTCCATCCTCCCTTTCATTCCGAAGGGAGCCTGGATGGCTAGTGTTGACCTTAAAGACGCCTACTTCCATATTTCTATTCGGCAGTCCCACAGGAAGTACCTCACCTTTATGGTTGACGGTACCCCGTATTCCTTTAATGTCCTTCCCTTCGGCCTCTCCACGGCCCCAAGGACTTTCACTAAATGTATGGCGGTCGTCGCCTCCCATCTTCGCCAGCAGGGCATCACCGTATTCCCTTACCTGGACGACTGGCTTTTCTGTTCTGGGTCATGTGACCAATTGTCATCCGATATCAACTATACTTTATCTCTTTTACAGAGCCTGGGACTTGTTGTCAATCTGGAAAAGTCTCATCTCTCACCTTCCCGGACCGTACAGTTCATAGGTGCAGTCATAGACTCCTTATCCCAGAGGGCCTACCTCCCAGAGGACCGCTTCCTCAACTTATGCCAGTCTATCCAGGCTGTCCAAACCAACCGCCGTTGCTCTGCCTGGACCATCCAATCTATCCTTGGCCATATGTCTTCCACCACGAACGTTACCGCGTTCGCCCGCCTCCGCCTCCGCCCCCTCCAAGCCTGGTTCCTCTCTGTGTTCCAGCCGGGGCTGGACAGCCAAAACTTGATTCTCCACCCCCCCACCCAGGTCCTTCAGTCCCTCTCATGGTGGACAAACAGACCCAATGTCTGCTCGGGCCTTCCCTTCTCCCCTCCTCAGCCGTCCCTGTCATTGACGACGGACGCATCATCCATGGGATGGGGTGCTCACCTTCTGGACCTGACCATCAGCGGTCGCTGGTCTCCCTCCGAGAAGAAGCTCCATCTCAATGCGCTAGAACTTCTAGCAGTAGAAAAATCCCTCTGGTCATTCGTGACCCTAGTCTCGAACCATACCATCCAAGTCCTCACAGACAACACCTCAGTAAAATATTACATCAACAAACAAGGGGGCACCCGCTCCCCCACTCTCCTCTCCATATCCCTCTGGATATGGGAATGGTGCATTCACCACAACACATTCCTCCTAGCTGTCCACCTTCCAGGCCTACAAAACACCCTGGCCGACTCACTGAGCAGGACTCCGTCCACCACTCACGAGTGGCAGCTCAACACCCGCCACTTTCTCTCACTGATCAAACGTTGGGACACTCCTCAGATAGATCTATTTGCCTCACACCTCAACACCCACTGCCTCAAATACTGCGCGAGACTCCACCCTCTCGCATCCCCAGACTGCCTAGGAGACGCATTCCTCTACCAGTGGTCCCCAGGTCTCCTTTACGCCTTTCCCCCCCTTCCACTCCTACCCAGAGTGGTCGCAAAGCTCCTTTCCGACAACTCAGATTGCATCCTGATAGCCCCATGGTGGCCCCGTCAGCCGTGGTTCACACCCCTTCTCCAGGCCTCCCAGGGAGACTTCCTCCGTCTTCCCTTAGATCCCGACCTCCTCTCCCTCCAACAGGGCCTCATCCTACACCCAGACCTCCCATCTCTCCACCTTACAGCATGGAGGATCAGGCCCTGTCCCACCTCTCCGACCCTGTCCGCCTCATAATTCAGGCAGCTCAAAAGGTTTCCACCAGAAAGGCTTACACCTACAAGTGGGATAAATTCCGTAAGTTTGTCCAACCACTTGGCCATTTGCCACAGTCGGCCCCTACGTCTGTTGTGTTAGATTTCCTTATTGACCTTTCCACTAAAGGTTTTTCCCTTTCTTCCATCAAATGCTACTTCGCCTCCCTCTCCTGGTATAGGAAAAAATTTGGCGTCCCGTCCCTCTTTCAAGATCCCCTAGTGGGCATGTTTTTACAGGGATACAAAAAACCTTTCCCCCCGGTTTCTCCTCCATCTTGGAGTTTGGAGCTGGTCCTCTCCCAACTCTCTAAACCACCCTTTGAACCCATGTCGACTTGTCATATTTCCCACCTGTCCTGGAAAACGGCCTTCCTCGTGGCCATCACCTCGGCCAGGAGGGCTAGTGAAATCACAGCACTCCGTTCTGATCCCCCGTTTATTTGTTTCCATGAAGACAAAGTGGTCCTCCGGATGGATGTCACTTTTCTTCCTAAAGTCGTTTCTCATTTCCATATGACCCAGGACATTGTCCTTCCAGCCTTTTTTCCCAACCCCTCATCTCCCCTGGAGATTGCCCTTCACTCCCTTGATGTTAAAAGGGCCTTGTCCTTTTATTTACATAGGACAGCCTCATATGGGAAATCCCCTAAATTGTTTCTTAAATATAGGGAAGATTCCCTAGGACTTCCCCTTATCTCTCAACGTTTGGCTTCTTGGATAGTCCTGGCAATCCGATTGGCCTACCAGTTAGCCCATAAGGAATTACCTGTTGGTGTTAAAGCCCATTCCACAAGGGCAGTTTCAACATCCCAAGCGTTTTTGCGGGGTGTTCCTGTTGATCAAATTTGTAAGGCTGCTACCTGGGTGAACCCCTCGACGTTTGCAGCCCATTACAACCTAGACGTCCTCGCGAAGAAGGATGCATCCTTTGGCAGAGCCGTCCTGTTTTCCTGTGTGGCATGACCCACCTCCAAGGTACATAAGCTTGTTAAGTCACCCATTTGTGTGCATTTCACAGACCACCGCGGGAGTAAACCCATTTGTGTGAATTTCACAGACCTACACTCGAAGAAACATGGTTACAGGTAAGCAACCTAAACTTCTCGGTGGTTGTCAGGTGGTGCAATGCCCACTAAATAGTATAATTTCGCCAGTGGTGTGGGGCGTAGACATCTTGTGATAATGCCCCATTAAGAGCCACATGGTGAGATGTGTTTCACACTGGGCATGCATATTCAGCAAAAGATTAGCAAAGTGCAAGGGCAGATGTCTTCACTGTATCTGGTTGTGATCCCCAGGTTGTGCCTGTTAGCTTTGCTGTGATATTATTTCTAGTGCCCACTTTTTACTTGACAGTCAAGCTGTGCTTGTAAGTCAGAGCATGGTCCAGGGTAACTCCCAAGTATTTTGATGTGTTGCAATGTTCCAGTGGGATTCCTTCCTAGGTAGTCGTCGGAGCTCTATATCAGGGGTGCTCATTACGGTGATCGCGAGCACCTAGGTGATCTTCGGCCCTCTTCCAGGTGATCTTTGGACCTCACCAGCCAGATGGTGCACTCATGCCATGCGCGCGCACATGCGCTCCCGCCACCGCCTTTGCGGGGCTTCTTTTGCCAAAATGAGGCTTTAGTGGGCGGGCCCTGGCGCTCGTCTTGCCACGCACGGTGTGGTGACATGACCACCCATTGGTTGCTGCTGGGGGGGGGGGGAGCAAGGCGAAGGCACACGCACGGATAGGATGCAAGGCTGTGGGAGGGATGGAGGGAATGTGTGTGTGTGTGAGAGAGAGAGCCAAGGAGAGAAGAAAGAAATCCGGAGAACTTTTTCGGATCCTTTTGGCAGGCAGGCAGGTGGGCGCTGGAAGGAGAGAGAGGGAGAGAGAGAGAGAAAGAGGCGAAGGAGGCCGGGCAAAGTGGGGCAAAGCCAAGCAAGCCCCGCCGCAAACCCTGCTACTGCCCTCGGGACTCCCATTCCAAGCCGAGACCTGGGCGAGCGAACTGTGTAGGGCTGCTTTCTTTCCTTGGTTGGGGGCGAGGAGGGAGTGCTCCGCCTTGTTCCTGGGGCTGAACCCGAGGAGGAGGGGGCTGCGGGGATGGAGACTCCACTTGCTGCTGCTTGTGCCCTCGCCGCCTTTCTCCGCCTCGCCCTCCCTCGCCCTCGAAGGAGAAAGGCGGTGAGGGCCCACGGGAGGGAAAGAGAGAGAGGGGGGGTGGCTCTTCAGAGCCAGCTAGGAAGAGCCACCCTCTCTCTCTCTCTCCCTCTCCCGTGGGCATGGACTGCCACCAGTGGGAGGGGTCCTCCTTCCTGCCAGCCGTCCACTTGGGCGTCCTTTCTGAGTGACACCCTCGAAAGGGAGGAAGGAAGTGGGCCCCCCTCCCCGCTGCATCTGTCACTTTGGGGAAGCACCTCTTCCACTCTTCTCCTGCCCAGGTAAGGAAGCCTCAAGGGAGGAGGGGGGAGGCTGCCATGGGGAGGCTCCAGCCTCGCATGGGTCCCTCTCTCGGTTGAGTTTCCCAGCCCAGGCAGCAGCCAGGCGGCCCCTCTTCCCAGCCCTGTGCCTTCCGAGCCGCCGCCGAAGCCATATCTGGCCGGAGCGCTGGCGGGTGCGCCTATAAATACCTTCCTGCTGTGTGCGTGGGAGGGGCCTGCTGTGCACGCAAGAAGCAGGATGGGATGGGGACTTCCTGCTTCGCGAAAACACGCAGCAGGAAGGAGGAAGGCAATGAAGACATTAAGAGAGAGAGCGCGTGCAGGCAAGGAGGATCCCCTTCCCGGGTACGCGCGGCGGCGAGTTAGTGGGCAGGCAAGAAAGAAGCCCCGCGCGAACAGAAGGCTGCAGTAGGAGCGTGCATGTGCACACTCACATGCACAACAGGTGATCTTTTCAACTTGATTGTTCATATAGTAGCTCGCATGATGAAAAAGTGTGGGCACCCCTGCTCTAGATGCTTGTTTGTTTTTAAGGTGAAAAGCACATGTCTGTGTTTTAGATGGATTAGGAATCAGCTGGTTTTCCTTGTAATGGACAGTAAGAGCACCTAAAGCTTTGGAGAGCTTCTGTCCAACCATTTCAAAGCTCCCTGCTTGGACAGTGATGGCATCTATGACAGACAGTTATCTGTATCCCAACTGCAGCTCATGGCTGAATGTGGCCTTTCATCCTTCTAAACCTCCTGAGCCCCCACACTACCTCAATTGGGGAGTGTAAGTTTAAAATAGTAATACTTTAGCTTCTGGATTATGTGATTTTAACATTGTATATTAATACGTTTTAATTTCATGTTTAAATGTCTAGATGTTGTTTCTCTATTGAATATGGTTTCATTTAATGCATAGTTATATGTTGCTGTTGTTTTATACTAGGTTTTTTTATATGTTGTAAGGCAGTGTTTTTCAACCTTTTTTGAGCCACGGCACACTTTTTACATTTACAAAATCCTGGGGCACACCACCAACCAAAATGACACAGAATGACACTCTAACACAGTAATACATATAGTTAATATGTTTTTAAATGTATTTATACACTCAGTGTGAAACATGGGCCTGTTTCAATGAACACAGATATCCTGGCAGGAATGGCAGAAAGACACAAACTTCCCACACAGAACTCCCATAACCAAGAGAAAATGCTATGAGAGTTTGGTGGGCATTGACCTTGAGTTTTGGAGTTGTAGTTCACCTACACCCAGAGAGCACTGTGGACTCAAACAATGTTGGATCAGGACCAAACTTGGCATGAATACTCAATATGCCCAAATATGAATGCAGATGGAGTTCAGGGGAAATAGACCTTGACATTTGGAAGTTGTAGTTGCTGGGATTTATGGTTCCCCCACAATCAAAGAGCATTCTGAACCCCACCAATGATAGAACTGGGCCAAACTTCCCACACAGAACCCCCAGGAGGCAAGAGGAGGTCTCTACTTGGGGAAAGGGAGGCGGGCCTTCCCAATGCATGGAGAGGGAGAGACCAAGTAGACAACAGGTGGGGAGGGTGTGTGTGTAATTTTGTGCCTTTATCGAGGTAGTAGGTAGGTTTCTTAGGGTTTTTATACTTCAACACACTAGACTCTCCCCCGGAGGTTCAATTTCCCAAGGCACACCTGATGATCGCTCACGGCACACTAGTGTGCCCCGGCACACTGGTTGAGAAACACTGTTGTAAGGCATTGAATCTTTGCCATGAACTTGTTGGACACCACTTTGAGTCCCACTGGGGGAGAAAAGCAGTATAGTAATGAAGTAAATAAATAAACACTTATTGTTTTTTAAAAAAAACCCATGAAGGAATGATGCAAAAACCCTTTGGAATACACCCCAACCCTCCCAAATCAGAATGGGAAATTTCTCCCAGCTTCTTTTGGCTGCTTACTGGCTGATTTTCAGGGTGTTTACCTATCAAGGAGGGCAATGGTGCTTATACATTCTGCAGTTGCTTCTAGAACTGTGCTGTCATTATCTTCAGTACTGTCCATGTCAGCATTAGTCTCAAACTGGCACTGAACCTAACTAAAGTGTAAATTTGTAACAAACATATAGAATAGTTTAAAACACATCTAATATGTCATTTTAAAAAAAGAAAAGACAAAAGCATAGCACATTGCATTAAAATACCCTCCTTACTTGTTTTTAAAAATAAAACACTTCTATGCTCTCAAGCACATGATGAGAAAGAGGAATAGAGCTTACAACATTGATAAATAGAATAGAAAGAAATGGATTTGATATGCTATCTTAGCTGACTTTTAATTGTTTAAATGTTCATTATTTTATTATTATTTAAATTGCCTGTTTTAACTTGTATAGTATATTTTATTGTTTTGTGTGTGTGTGTGTGTGTGTAGATAGATAGATAGATAGTACTTCTGATTAATACAGGCATTGAATGTTTGCCTTTATTGTCCTGGAAGTTGCCCCAAGTCCCCTCGGGGAGATGGAGCAGGCTACAAATAAAGTTATTATTATTATTATTATTAATTCAAACATCAAAAATCTATTGAAATAAAAATTTCTCTGCTCCTAGTGGAAAGAGAGCAGGGAGGGATCCGTTTTATCCTCCCTTGGAAGAGAGCTCCACAGTTTGGAAGCATCCACTGAGAAGGTGGTCAACCAGGCCCTCAAAAGACTTACTTGTGTTAATGATGGAACTGAGAGAAGGCTCTCTTCCAAAGATCTTAAAATACAGACTGACTTGTAAAGGGAGATCCATTATTTTAAATTCTCTAGTTCAAAATAATAATATTTCAATGTATTTTGAATGAAAGACATTGCATGTTTTTCTGCATTTTTATTCACTGTTCTACAGATATGGTCTGGAATGCTTGTTTCGATTTTATAGCTATGGTCTAGAAAAAAAATTTCGACAAGAAATATTCAGAGATTTCCAAGAAGAAACGAAAAGAGATTACGAATCTGGTAATGTCATCTTCATAACAGTTTCTCATTGTACTGTTTGATTTTTATACTTAGCTGTTTCAGGCATTTCAGTATATCTTTTTTTAAAAATTAGGTCAGCTCTATGGATTGGAAAAATTTTGGGCTTATCTTAAGTATTCCCAGGCTAAAACTCAACCTATTGACCCCAAACTTCAGGAATATCTCTGCAACTTTAAAAGATTGGAAGACTTCAGAGTTGATGTAAGTAGTCCGCATCTTTACTTTTGTGATTTTATTAACATAACTTACTGATTTAAGTTGCATAACCCCTAAATGAATGAAAAATCGTGAATTGTCTGTTGCTGTGACTGGGTTTAGCTTTTGGGATGCTTATATTAATTGGCACATGTCTTTACTTGCCCAGATACACAACCTATTATTTAGGACCATCTGAGAAATGGTATGGCTAGGCAGATTCCCTTGAGATCATTGATCCCACTGCAATTTTAAAATGTTCAAGTAACTGCAGTCTTTGAAAACAGAGATGAAGTCCTGATCTTATTTATTTATTTATTTATTCGGCTTCTTAGCCGCCACTCCCTGGTGGCTCGGGGCGGCTTACAGTCCAGGAGAAGTAAACAACAATAAACATTCGGCGCTAAAAATACAGTGGTAGGCATTAAAATATTACATTAAAAACAACAGTACTAACTAAAACTAGCATATATGGCTAGACTGACTCAAACATTAAAAGCTTGCCGGAAAAGCCAGGTTTTACATACTTTCCGGAAGATCAGAAGGTTGCGGGGTGACCTGACCTCCGGTGGCAAGGAATTCTAGAGTGTAGGGGCAATGATGGAAAATGCCCTTCTTCTCATCGACGTAAGACGATAGGCTTTGGCGCTTGGGATGAGGAGAAGGTCTTGATCCTCAGATCTCAGTGGTCTCATGGGACAGTATCGGGTAAGGCGGCCCCTCAAGTACGCTGGCCCCAGACCATACAAGGCCTTGAAGGTCACAACCAACACTTTGAAGGTGATCCAGAATTCAATAGGCAGCCAGTGCAGTTCCTGCAATACAGGTGTAATGTGGTGGCCCACAGGGGTGCCTGTGAGCACACGGGCTGCAGCGTTCTGCACTAGCTTAAGTTTCCGGGTCACCGACAGAGGCAGGCCAGTGTAGAGAGTGTAACAGTAGTCTAATCTCGAGATGACCGTTGCTTGGATCACTGTGGCCAGGTCGTGTCGGGACAGGTAGGAGGCCAGCCTCCGAGCCTGGCGAAGATGGAATTGCACAACTCGGCTAACCATGGAGACCTGGGTCTCCATGGAGAGCCGAGTGTCCAGATGGACTCCAAGGCTTTTTACTGAAGGCGACGGGCATAAAGCCATGCCGTCCAGTGTCGGAAGCTGGAGACCCCCATTGCCCGGGAGACCTAGCCAAAGGATCTCCGTCTTCACTGGATTCACCTTCAACCTACTGGCTCGCAGCCATCCAGTAACGGCTTCAAGGCAGAGATGGAAATTATCGGGTACTGAGTCGGGCCGGCCCTCCATCCTCAGAATGAGCTGAGTGTCATCAGCGTACTGATGGCTTTCACCAGCCAGGAAGCGCACCAGCTGGGCAAAGTGGTCACATGTAGATGACAAACAACAGTGGGGAAAGGATGGCCCCGGAGGGGAGTCTCAAGTTCGCAAACCAGTGGCAGATAGGTCCCCGGAGGGTCACAATCTTGTCCCCTCAGCTCTGGAAAGCCGGTTCCGGGAGTAAGGAGGGATCATCATTTATTGGGTGGTAGGGACCATCATCCCAATTATTCCGGTGCCGGGCGTGAGGCGGTGGGTCAAAATTTTTTTGCTTCCTTGATAGCATGTATAAGCATCCATGAAAATGCTGCTGTGAGGTCAATAGCCTCCTCGACACGCTCTCTAGCTGTCTCTTCTCCGCTTCATGATCTCGGTGGCAGCGCGCTGATCTCTGATGGGACCAGGGCTGTCTTGGTCCCATGCCCTGAACTAGAGCCGGACTGGAATGGGGTGTTCCAGTTGTCGTCAGCTCCTCGACAAGCCTGCAGCTGCTCAGAGCATCCAGGAACCGTGGGTTCCATACCAGTCTTGCCCAGGAACCCAAATCTGTTTGGCGACACTGGGGGGTGCCTGGAAGGGATTCTCAGGGCACAGTCTAGACCATGGAACCTCATTAACAGAGGTGGGGTCACCACTACCAGCTTTTAAACCCTCTGGGAACACTCCTTGCTCAAGGGAGGTGTTGACATATTGAGAGTCCTAGGGTCCCATGGTCAACACTCAGGCTGGCTTTGACCAGCCAGGGAAGGGCATGGACAGGAGCAAGTGGACAATCGTCTGGGGAACCTCAATGCCCTATCCGACAGCTTCTGTGTCCAGTGGTTGGCTTTCTGCTGGTCGAAGGTGGGCCCAGCGGAGGGCCACGGAGTCTCAAGTTTGCAAACTGTATCAACTGTGGCAGATAGGTCCCGGCGGAGGGTCACAATCTTGTCTGTGAAGAAGCTCTGGAAAGCCTCGGCAGTAAGGGCCTGATCATCATTTATTGGGATGGTAGGGACCATCATCAAAGACCGAATTATTCTGAATAATTGTGCCGGGCGTGAGCTTGCGGATGCTATCAAGGAAGCGTAATGGGAATTTTTTGCTTCCTTGATAGCATGCTCATAAGCATCCATGAAAAGCTCATAAGCTGATTGCGAACCTTCGTCATGGAGCCTCCTCCACACGCTCTCTAGCTGTCTCTTCTCCCGCTTCATCAATCGGAGCTCCTCGGTGAACCAAGGCGACTGATTTCTGTGGGATCGGAGAGGGCGTCTAGGGGCAATCTCGTCTAGAGCTTTTGCCAATGTGGTGTTCCAGTTGTCGACTAGCTCCTCGACAGAGATGCTGGCAGGCTCCAGATCCCTCAGAGCATCCAGGAACTTGGTGGGTTCCATAAGTCTCTTTGGGCGAACCCAAATCTGTTTGGCGCCTTTGCCGGGAGGGGGTGCCTGCTCTAACCGGATTCTCAGGGCACAGTGGTCCGACCATGGAACCTCATTAACAGAGGTTAGGGTCACTTGGATACCAGCACTGAAGACTAAATCTAGGGTATGTCCGGCCCGGTGTGTGGGCCCAGTGTTACAGAGTGAGAGTTCTAGTGTCACCATGGTCAACACTAGGTTCATTGCTGCTGATGAAGGGGAGGCTGTGTCGGCATGGACATTGAAGTCCCCCAGGACAATAAGTCTGGGGAACCTCAATGCCCAGTCCGACACAGTCTTGAGCAGCAAGGATAGGCTTTCTGCTGGTGCGCTAAGCGCACGGTACACCAGGAGAAAGGCTATTCTCTCCTGTGAATCCCACACCAATCCGGTACTTTCAATCCCCAGGGTGTTCAGTGCTGGCACCGCCCTGAGAGCAAACGAATCATGGGAGAGTATGGCAACCCCTCCCCCCCCCCCACGTTTCCCTTTCCTATTCTGGTGGGTGACGATATAACCTGATGGTGTTGATTCATGTAGGAATATTTCATCCCCATTTTCTAAGCAGGTCTCCGTAATACAATAAAGATCAGCCCTCAAGTCTGAAAAAAATTCGTTGATGGTCGCTGTTTTGTTCCGGATAGATCTTACATTCACCAACACCAGAGAGGAAAGGGAGGAAACTGGAAGCCTGTCAACAGTGTGCTTTGGGATAGGCCGCAGGTCAGAGTGGGCTCGAGTCTTGATGTGACTCGGGCCCACTCTCGCATTCGGCCTGCGACTACCGCCTTTTAATCCCTGCCCAGAGATCATTGGAATAGGTCTCCTCAAAACCCGTTCCCCATAGGTGGTTTCTGGGGAGTCAGTTTGCGGCATCTGCTCTTCTTCATGGTCTCTGTAGCTCTCACACAAGGGTTCCTTCCAAGTCTATGGTTTTATGGGTTGATCTGTACCTGTGTGTTGATGGCTGGAACCTTCTAGAGCTATAAGTGTCCTAAAAAGCAGGGCTGCACATGGGTCTTAAGCATCAGTTCCTTTTTTTTAAATCACTGAAGCAACAGTATCCAGTAGGGAATTCTAGAGTACTTATTCCTTTTCACTTTTTTCCATGTCCTTTCTTCCTATTGTTATCTTTGTAGTGATCTATTTCTTTTTTTAAGAAATGAGATGATAGTTTAGTAATATTTTTTCAGCTATTCCTTTCTGAGCCTTATTTTAAAATAAGCAATATTTTTTTAAAGTATATCAGTTATACAGGTAAAATACTAGTATCCGGTGGATAGAAATATCATCATAAATAAATAAATAAAATAGTCATCTGGTCTTTTAACCTTGATGAGTTCTGTATTAGGGGTAAGTATGCTCACTGTCAGGTGCAAACCAAGACAGTCCAGCAGCTTCTTAGTCTCGTGGCAATCCTGCTTTTGTACTGCCCTTTGCCTACGTCTGAGTGCACCTCCTCCAAGAACTCTCTAGTTAATGCCTTCTACTTGGGACATGACCATTTGTCCATGATTCTACATCTTCCTCTTTCCATATGGAAATCACTCCACTGGTAGTCCTGATACAACCTAGGCTTGGTGATGATGCTCTTCGGACCTTGCCAATCCATCCAAACTCTAAAAACAAATGCTTCCCCCATGGGATGAGGCCTCCACCACCTTTAATTGGATGTGTACCCTCCACATTAAAGCATTGAATATTTTGGCAGTTTACAATGCTTCTTGAGCATTTGAATTCTTGATCAAAAACTAGCTAGTACAGATAATTTAGAACAGTAACTCTTACAGCACTTCACCTACCCAGAGTCACAAATGCTATGGCAGACTCCTTCAGCCAGAGATACATTTTTCTTTTACTAGATTGGCCTTCAACTCTACATATTTCTTCCCATTCCTCTCATCACCAGGATCACCATCAAGTTCAGTAACAATGAAATATCAGAGACTGTAATAACAACCTAGTGGCCTAACCAAGCTTTGTTTGCCCTTCATTCAAAGATCTTGGCCCTACACCTGCCCAGCAGACTGGGCCTCATGACCCAAGAGAGGGGTCAGATTTATCAGCCCAACCTTGACACAGACTAACAACAATGTGCTTCTAGTAAGGGATCTGAGAAGTAACGGCCCCTTCTCACTGTCCCTCAACTCAGTAGTCACATGCCATCAAAGGGGCTTCTTTTCTCCAGACAGAAGGAATTACCAGGGAATCAGCAGATATCTCTCACATCATGGTATTCCTTTCATTTTCTTTCTTTCATCTTTCCTCCTGAACTTGCTGTCATCTCAACCAACCTACAGCTGGCTCAGGGCACATCTTGGTTCTCCAGTCCATATGTTAAGACCTTCCTAAGGGGCTTCGCTAACCTCCACGCACCATTGTCAACTAAATCAAACATTTGTTCCAGCCAATATCAAGAGCTATTTCTACATGTGCTACTGTGTTCTCTATGCCCTTTCCATATGGCAGGGATGGAAAATATTTATTTAATAAATACTTAAATCTGAGGCTTAAAGCAGGACTTGCAGGAGTCATGTGCACAGACTTAGAAGCAGGGCTATATCTAAGGATACTTACAGCTCTAGAAGGTTCTGATGATGGCTGTGTAGGCACAATACAACACATGTGTTTAATTTCACAGATGACCACTCAAAGAACCACAGCTACAGGTAAGCAAGCTGTTCTTAACGGAATGCTGCTTCTTTGTGATAATGTCCATTATCTTTCAGCCTCCCATTAGTGAAGAATCTGGGAGAAAAAGGCACTCGACAGGTGAAGAAAGTGATCATCACAAGCATCAGCCCCATTCTTCGAAGATCCTTGCTAGTAACGCCACAGCTGCCTCTCAGGCATGGGTCCCTATAAACTTTCCCACTACAAACACTGTACAGGAATTGAGTAACAGCGTACACCAGAACAGTACTGCCACAAAATCAAGAAGTGATATATCTGAGCAGTAGACTTAAGCTGGAACCTTGCAATCAACTCCTAATTCCAGTATTTTAACCCAAAAGATCTTCAGGGAAAGCTATTTTAAAAGCTTGATTAAAAACAAATGTCTAGGAAATCAAAGGATTACATTTGCTTTCTCAGAAGACCTAAAGTTCTAAATTCTTTCCCATGATCAATTATACTGGGCTTGGAGACCATCAGAGACATAAATATACCTTAGTTTCAGTATTACTGTCCCTGATTTATTGTTTACACAAAATGCATTCCAGTACTATATGCAAAAATACTTTGGGATGCCTGATTGCCCAGGTCATACTTCTTAAATAAGTTATGATGTGCTCATATGACCTGGAAAGGATTTTCTATTCGAGTTTTCCACAATATTTCTACTTCAAAAATCCAAAAAGAAAGGACATATTGTTTCCAATGGAGATACATGATTTAAGTTGGTAAATGCATATATTACTACCAACATCTTTTTTCCCTTTTTTTTCTTTTTGCAAATAGTAAATGCACACTCCATTCTGTATAGGACTGTGCACATTTCTTGGGTGCTAACATCTTTTCTATTTCTTCTGTTTCAGAATCTGATTTTAGGTTAAGTTTTCAGTTAGGCATCAATCTGTTTCGGTTTTAAGGGTGTTTTATTAGTCTTCTTATTTGTACTTAAGCAGTAGATTGCTGAGGGGAGTATGGCTATACTTGTCATAAACCATTACAATGGCAGATGACTCTCTAGAGAGATTTGTGCTTTTGTTTAATTTTTGTACTTCAGGGAGAGATTATTTTAAATGATTACATTTAATTGTAATATATTTGGCGGTGCTTTAATTCAAAGGGCAATTAGAAAAATGGCATCCAGTAAAAATGTCAATGTGAAGTTGGGTTAGAATAGAGTTAAAATTCTGTGCTCTGCTGATCTGAAATTAGCCAGGACCTTGCTTTCTGTAAGTGCAGATGATTGATTTAGGCTATCATTAGTCACGATGGGAGGTGAAAGTTGACAGGCTACATCACCTGTAATTTTCTACTAGTTTCAGTTACTGTGATTTTAAATGCCTAGAATAGGAAACAGAAGGCATCCTTCCTTAAACTGGATGGTAGAAATAGGTGCACCTTTTTTACTTACGAGCAAAACAGACTTCAAGTACCTTTCTGCATATAAAGCTTAACACTGTTTGATGCCTTATTACTGGGGAGATATCCTAAATGATCCAACAGTTAGTTTAATGGAGATTTTTTGACAGATATTGATGAGGTCGATTACATTTTTTCTGTCATATTGCCTTGTGAATCCGAATAGAACAATTATGAAAGTAATGTGCATACTTGTATAGGAATATGAGGATTTCCCAGTAATTAATTTCTACACACAAACTAGCCTTTTAGAACTGCTCCATTTTGCAAAGCAACTAGGAATTAATGATTCGAGTTTTATATAGCATCTTTTCAGTGTGCTCACATTATACATCTCAAACCTGTGTTCGATCTGTACCACCTCCTCCATGAAAATGATGCAATTGTAAATTTGGATTTAAACTGTATATAAAAGAAATATATTTACTTCCATTTTTTGAATGAAATGTGTGCATATTCAGCTTTTAGTATGCATAATTTGTGATACCTTTGCAAATTTTATAAAAACACCAAAAAAAGTTATATGTGTGTATTGCATGGTTTTTAAATTATTTTCATGAAACTTGAGTCATCGGTTTTTACAATTCCATTTAAGCTAAAATGTCCGGAGCTTGTCGCAGCATTCAGTCGACTAATTATGACAATGGGCTTGAATTAGGCAGCCAAAATTATTTAAACTGTGAAGACATTGATATACATTTAGATTTAGATGGTCGTCTTCAGAATTTAGAATATTAATTGAATATTATTACTCATAAAGCTGAGCTGGGATTGTTGCTTTTCAGCAATTTACTAGCTATGGGGAAGAATGTAGAGGTTACTCAGAGCTGATGATGTATATGATGATGCAGATGCATACCCTGCTTATTCTCTCCACAAAGGAGACTCAAAGTGGCTTATATTAAAAACATTTCAATACAATTTAAAATCCAAAAATATACATACATTTAAATACAATTAAACATCAGTGGTATTAATTAAAATTAAGTTAAAATCCATAAAACTGATTTAAACGTATTCAAAGCTAATATATTGTTGTGTAGCAGCTAGAAATGCCTAGATATAAGGCTAACTGGGCATGGCATATACATTCCAGAGCTCTTCATTCTAAACGTTCTGTTGAATGGCAACTTTTGTTGCTGACATTTGACATTACTTCCTGTCGATAGGAAGCAAAGCTGCAGAAAAGAATATCCTTCCTTTAGGGAAAGCAACTTGTGCTACATATAGTCACTTATTCTTGCATATATTTCTGGCCTTGCTCCCTCTGTGAGAGAGATTTGTCAATGGCTGAGGGTTGGCATTTGACTAGATGGATTGTGCAGTGCTGGCCAGCCTTTCCTGTTTGTTGTCAAGGGTGGGTCAATAAGTCTGTGATTTTTTGAATTTTACGCCTCTTAACTGAAAGGGCAACACTACTCCTGTCAACAGGCATCTGTCAGTTGACTCGTCAAAATTTGAACAAGCTGTGTCATTTAGTTTGTGTTTGACAGCCATTGATAGCAGACTACCACATGATTTGAGGAGAGAATGGAAAAAAGTGAATGTCGTGTGCTCATTAAGCATTATTTTTTGCGGAAAAAGCCATCACTCAAACCAAGGCTAAGCTTGATAAATACTATGGGGACTCTGCACCATCAATTTCAATGGTAAAAAAGTGGTTTACTGAATTTCGTTGTGGCTGTACAAACACGGAAAATGCTGAACGTTCTGGACACCCAGTTGAGGTCTCTACACCCGAAACAATTGAAAAAAATCACGACATGGTATTGGCCAATCAGAGATTGAAAGTGCGAGAGATTGTGGAAGCCATAGGCATCTCGCATAGCTCAGTGATTTCAATTTTAAATGATCACTTGGGTATGAGAAAGCTTTTCCGCAAGATGGGTGCTGCGTTTGCTCACAATCGACCACAAATGCAAATTGTGTGACAATTTCGCAGGAGTGTTTGGCGTTGTTCAACCGCAATATGGATGAGTTTTTGCACCGTTTCATAACCGTGGCCAAAACGTGGATCCACCACAACACACCAGAGACCAAACAGCAGTCAAAACAGTGTATTTCTCGGGGTGAATCGGCACCAAAGAAGGCCAAGGTGGGTTTGTCAGCCAATAAAGTCATGGCGACCGGTTTTTGGAATGCACATTGTATAATCCACATTGACTACCTTCAAAAGTATAAAACAATCAATGGTGAATATTATGCCAACTTATTGGGTCGATTTAATAAGGATTTGGGAAAAAACTGACCGCATTTGGCCAAGTAAAACGTTTTTTTGCACCAGGACAGTGCAAGGGAGCACACGTGCAGTTGCCATGGCAACAATCCATGAATTGGGATACGAATTGCTCCCTCATCCGCCCTATTCTCCGGATTTAGGCCCGAGTGACTCTTGTTTCCAAACCTGAAGAAATGGCTCGGCGGAAAGTGATTTGACTCCCAACAATGAAATCATCTCACAAACAAATACCTATTTTGATGACCTCAACGAATCTTTATTTTTTTGGAAGGGATTAAAAAATCGGAGAAACGTTGGACGAAGTGTATATAGTTCAAAGGAAATTATGTTGAAAAATAAAAAAAAATATCCAAAAACCTGCGTTTCATTCAAAAAATCACGGACTTATTGACCCGCCCTCATATCACCATGCTCATCTGTATCCTTTATTATAGCATATGTCTGAATTTGTAGTGTGAAGATGTGAACAGAAAGAATTGTTGAGGAGATGAAAAACCACTCCATGCCTACCTGATCCTTGCTCTTAGTTTATAAAAGCAGCCAGAGAGACATTGGCTGAATGTGTAAGAGAAGTGACAAGTGTCTCACTACAGCAAGGCAACTTTTCATCCTGAAGAGACACTGATAAGATGGTTACTAAAACGAACCCTTCCTGAACCACTGAACTATGAAGAAATATTGCAGGCTAGCCTGCAGTATCAGTTTTGTTTTGTTACGGAACGTGTCACCCTCTTTCTTCTCTTCACCTAGCTAAAAATGCCTGGCTCCTTTAATTTTTCATGTTTCCTGCTTTCCATGTTTTGTTATCCTCAGCACCCTTCTCTGAACTCAAAACTCATTTCTATTTTTAAAATGAGGCACTTGGAAATGATGAAGCCTGACCAGTGCAGATTATAGTACAACTATTATTTCCTTCAGTGTGACAACCCTGTTTCTGTCAATGTAGACTACCGGTAAGGTTAGGTTGCTTACCTGTAACCGTGTTTCTTCGAGTGTAAGGTCTGTAAACTTCACACAAATGGGTTTACTCCCGCGCATGCGTAGAATCTCGGACACTAGCTAGAATTAAAGATTTACATATGCCCCCCCCCCCCCCCCCTCACCCCCTGATCTAGCTACCTAGGCAGTTCCTTGCCGCCAGACAGCAGCAGAATCCTAGGCATGACATCAGAGGGGAGGACGGGTGGGTTCTGTGTGAATTTCACAGATCTTACACTCGAAGAAACACGGTTACAGGTAAGCAACCTAACCTTATTCGTGTGGTCTGTGAAATGCACACAAATGGGTGACTTAACAAGCTGATGTACCTTGGAGGTGGGTCATGCCATACAGAAAAACAGGACGGCTCTGCCAAAGGATGCATCCTTCTTCGCAAGAACGTCGAGCTTGTAATGGGCTGCAAACGTTGAGGGGTTCACCCAGGTAGCAGCCTTGCAAATCTGATCAACAGGTACACCCCGCAAAAAAGCTTGGGATGTTGAAACTGCCCTTGTGGAATGGGCTTTAACACCAACAGGCAATTCCGTGTGGGCTAACTGATAGGCCAAACGGATTGCCAGGACTATCCAAGAAGCCAAACGTTGAGAAGTAAGGGGAAGTCCCAGGGAATCTTCCCTATACTTAAACAGTTTAGGAGACTTCCTATAGGAAGCTGTCCTATGTAAATAAAAGGACAAAGCCCTCTTAACGTCAAGGGAATGGAGGGCAATCTTCAGGGGAGATTGGGAAAAAAGGCTGGGAGGACAATGTCCTGGGTCATATGGAAATGGGAAACAACTTTAGGAAGAAAAGTGACATCCGTCCGGAGGACCACTTTGTCTTCATGAAAACGAATGAACGGAGGGTCGGAACGGAGTGCTGTAATTTCACTAGCCCTCCTGGCCGAGGTAATGGCCACGAGGAAGGCCGTTTTCCAGGACAGATGGGAAATATGGCATGTTGCCATAGGTTCGAAGGGAGGTTTAGAAAGTTGGGAAAGGACGAGCTCCAAACTCCAAGATGGAGGGGAGGAGAGGGGAAAAAGGGGAAAAGACTCTGTAGAAACATGCCCACTAGGGGATCTTGAAAGAGGGACGGGAGGCCGAATTTCTTCCTGTACCAGGAAAGGGATGCTAAATAGCATTTGATGGAGGAAAAGGAGAATCCTTTAGTGGAAAGGTGAATAAGGAAATCTAAGACAACTGACGTGGGGGCCGACTGTGGCAAATGGCCCAGTGGCTGGACAAATGCACGAAACTTGTCCCATTTGTAAGTGTATGCCTTCCTGGTGGAGACCTTCTGGGCTGCCTGGATTATTAGGCGGACAGGGTCGGAGAGGTGGGACAGGGCCTGATCCTCCACGCTGTAAGGTGGAGAGATGGAAGGTCCGGGTGCAGGATGAGGCCCTGTTGAAGGGAGAGGAGGTCAGGATCTAACGGAAGACGGAGGAAGTCTCCCTGAGAGGCCTGGAGAAGGGGTGTGAACCACGGCTGACGGGGCCACCAAGGGGCTATCAGGACGCAATCCGAGTTGTCGGATAGTAGCTTTGCGACCACTCTGGGTAGGAGTGGAAGCGGAGGAAATGCGTAGAGGAGACCTGGGGACCAATGGTAGAGAAATGCGTCTCCTAGACAATCTGGGGATGCGTGAGGGTGGAGTCTCGCGCAATACCTGAGGCAATGGGTGTTGAGGTGTGAGGCAAATAGATCTATTTGGGGAGTGCCCCAGCGCCTGATCAATGAGAGAAAGTGGCGGGGGCTGAGCTGCCACTCGTGAGTGGTGGACGACGTCCTGCTCAGTGAGTCGGCTAAAGTGTTTTGAAGGCCTGGAAGGTGAATAGCATGGAGGAATGTGTTGTGAAGAATGCACCATTCCCATATCCGGAGAGATATGGAGAGGAGAGTGGGGGAGCAGGTGCCCCCTTGTTTGTTGATGTAATACTTTACCGAGGTGTTGTCCGTGAGGACTTGGATCACCTGGTTGGAGACTACGGTCACAAACGACCGAAGGGCCTTTTCTACCGCTGTGAGTTCCAGGGCATTGATGTGGAGTCTCCTTTCGGAGAGGGACCAGTGACCGCTGATGGTCAGGTCTTGGAGGTGAGCGCCCCACCCCGTGGAGGACGCGTCTGTCGTCAGAGACAGAGATGGCTGAGGAGGAGAGAAGGGAAGGCCCGAGCACACATTGGACCTGTCTGTCCTCCATGACAGGGACTGCAGGACGTGGGCGGGGGTGGTGGTGGAGGATCATGTTCTGGCTGTCCAGCCCTGGCTGGAACACAGAGAGGAACCATGCTTGGAGGGGACGGAGGCGGAGGCGGGCGAACGCGGTAACGTTCGTGGTGGAAGCCATATGGCCAAGGATAGATTGAACGGTCCAGGCGGAACACCTGTGGATGGTTTGGATAACCTGGATAGAGTGGCATAAATTGAGGAAGCGATCCTCTGGGAGGTAGGCCCTCTGGGATACAGAGTCTATCACTGCACCTATGAACTGCACCGTCCGGGCAGGTGAGAGGTGAGATTTCTCTTGGTTGACAACAAGTCCCAGGCTCTGTAAAAGAGATAAGGCATAACTAATATCAGATGACAATTGGTCACATGACCCAGAACAAAAAAGCCAGTCGTCCAGGTAAGGGAACACTGTGACGCCCTGCTGGCGAAGGTGGGCGGCGATGACCGCCATACATTTAGTAAAAGTCCTTGGGGCCGTGGAGAGGCCGAAGGGAAGGACATTAAAAGAATATGAGGCACCGTCCATCATAAAGGTGAGGTACTTCCTGTGGGACTGTCTGATTGAGATGTGGAAGTAGGCGTCTTTAAGGTCAACAGTAGCCATCCACGCTCCCTTCGGGATGAAAGGGAGGATGGAGGGGAGAGTGACCATCCTAAATTTGCGTGGTCTGATGAATTGGTTAACTTCCTGGAGGTCCAAAATGGGCCGGAGACCACCATCCCTTTTATCCACAAGGAAATATCTGGAAAAAAAGCAAAATTGAAGTAGGTGGGATGGGGTAAGGGAAATGGCTCCCTTAACAAGGAGAGTGTCAATCTCTGCTAGTAAGGCAGGGGAAGCCTGAGTAGAGATGGGTTTCCCTGGGGGTGGAAAGGAATCAAACTCTATAGCATAACCTCGGTGAACAATGTCCAAAACCCACTTATCAGTGGTGATGGACTGCCAAACTGAAAGGAAGGGCCGCAGCCTGTCGAGGAACAGGCTAGAAGCGGCGTGTCCTATTGTTTGAGGATCTACCACCTCGATACTGACCCCTGAATGGAACACCTGGACGCTTGTATCCCTGTGAGGGGAACTGCGGTCGCTGTCCTCCTCTATACGGAGCGGAGTTGTAGTATCCACGAAAGGACTGATGGTGGTAGTAAGGACGCCAACGCTGCCTATAGGGTTGATAGGGAGAGTTGGGCTGTTGACCGTATTTGTTTAGTGTCTGTTTCATTTTGTGGGAGTGCTCCAATTGAGAATCCAAAAGGCCAGCTTCATCCATAGGCAGATTTTCTATCAAAGAGCGTTGATTGGACGACAATGCTGCGGATCTCAACCAAGCATGTCTCCTAAGGACAACTGACCCAGCGATCAGTTTGCCTGAGGTATCCGCCCCATGTTTGGCCAAGTCCTTTTGAAGGGTGGCCAGAGTGAGGGCTTCCTGGTGAAAGGCCTTAGCCATGGGTTGTTCAGATGCTGGAAGGAGGTCCAGATAGACGCTCATATAGACGCCATAATGTGCCATTCTGCCTGAAAGGCACACTGAGGCATAAAATTTCCTGGCCATAGCATCAAGCTTTCTACCTTCTTTGTCAGAAGGGGCAGCCTGGTTATTTTGAACTGGCTTAGGCTGAGCATCAGTCACAATTGAGTTAACTTTCGGAAGTCTGGCCAACCAGGGGTTGGTGGACAGGTCAATCCGATAGAGGTTTTCTGCCTGCTTAGACGTGCTTGGGATGGAAGCCGGGGCAACGCCAGAAACCTTTAAGAGCTTGACTAAATAAGGTATGGTAGGCAAAAGGGTTGACTGCTGTGTTTGTTTTCAGCAGAAGTAAAATAAGGGTCTTGAACCACATCATCAGATTGTGGGGGCTGTATGCCAAGAGATCTGGCCAGCCTGATTAATAGTGCAGAAAACTTTTTATATTCTTCTGCCTGCTGAGGATCAGCCTCAGGCTCAGGCAATAGAGGGATAGGAGTCACATCAGAAGAGCACTCTAATTCTGCATCATTGTCATCATCTGGGAGGTGGGGGGGGATTGGGCAGGAGCAGCAACTGGGAGAGCAGGGGCTTGAGCGGGAGGGGCTGGAGGTGGGGGTGCCACGGATTGCAGTGGATAGGAGGGAGGCCACGGATACCGGTAGGGATCTGGTGCATGAAAAGGCTCAGGAGAGTAATAAGGTGGGTAGTAAGGAAAAGGGGGGGTAAGGAGAAGGGTATCCAAAAGGGAAGCCATAAGGGGGATCCCAGGGGTGGCCTCGGTCACCGGAGGCCTCCTTTAGCGGGCTCCGGGACCTGGAACGAGGTAAATCAGCTGGAAAAGCAGCAGGAGAGCGCGCGCTTGTGCGCGAAGGCGCTCGGTTACCGGGGAGGAGATGGAGGCCGCGTGGTGATGGCCTCCTCCTGAATGAAGCCTTTGGTCTCCGGGGGAGGTGAGGGTGGGGGGCCTGGGCAAGAGGAGGAGAGAGGAGCTCAGGCTCGGAGACCGAGCACAAGAGGCGAGTAGGAAGGAGTTGGGGGGGATTTTCCACTCCTGAAGCCTCATTCTCCGTGCCCTCAAAGAGCTGCAGCGTCTCTGCTGCAAAGAGGGACATGCAAGGGCTGGGAGGCGCAGGGCCGGCCAGGAGCCTCTTTAGATTTTTCTTTGGTTTTGGCAGATTTGGAGGCTTTTTGCTTCTTTTTCGGAGTGGCTCAATGGCAGAGTCAGAGGCCAACTCACGGATGGCACCATCAGTCAGGGCACTCAGGGGATTGGGATTCAGAGGCCCAGAAGGCAGAGAGGGCTGGCTCATGGAACGAGAGAGCCCAGTCTCTGAGGAAGTTATAGCTTGCTCAAAGAGAGAAGCTTTGAGCTTAGAGTCCCTGTTCTTCAGGGTTCTATTAGAGAAAGACCTGCATATCTTGCAGGTCTGGGGAATATGGGATTCCCCCAAACAGAGGAGACATTTAGGATGTCTATCCTCTTGGGGCAAGGTTGCTCCACAATCGGAGCACCTTTTGAAAGAAAGAGAAGACATCTTATCTGATAGTCGAGGCAATCCGTGGACTTTTAGCAGGAGCTAGCAGTCGGAGATCCTTTCGCTGGCTAGGCGGAAAAGGAACTGCCTAGGTAGCTAGATCAGGGGTGAGGGGGCAGGGAGTGGGAGGGGCATATGTAAATCTTTAATTCTAGCCAGTATGTCCGAGATTCTACGCATTCGCGGGAGTAAACCCATTTGTGTGCATTTCACAGACCACACGAAGAAGCATTTTACTTGCTGCTGCATTGCACTGCTGGCTCATGTTCGAGTTATGATCAACAATAATCCCAACTTTTTTTTCACATGTAGTCCTGCTGAGTCAAGTATCTCCCTATACCTTAGCATTTAGTTTTGGTGGCTTAAATGAAAGATTTTGCATTTGGGGTGTTGTGTGGTTTCTGGGCTGTATGGCCGTGTTCTAGCAGCATTTTCTCCTGATGTTTTGCCTGCATCTTCGTTAGGAAAAAAATGCTGCTAGAACACAGCCATACGGCCCAGAAACCACACAATACTTTCGTGATTCTGGCCATGAAAGCCTTCGATAATTTTGCATTTGTCTTATTAATTCGAGGCCAGTTTTCTAGTTTATTAGGATGTTTAAATTTTTGTTCCTCCCAGTTAGCTAGTCCTCTATTTTGTATCGTCCATAAATTTGATTAGGATTTATTTCACACCATCATTGCAACCACTGCTAAAGTATTGAAGTGCCTAGGCCCCAATATAGGTACTTCCCTCAAGATCTCCTTCCAATTTGAAGCACAGTAAGTAATCACAACTTCAGGTATATTTTATGTATATGAACTTTATTAAAATTATGTCCGTTATTGTTGAAATTGGATTTGCTTATGAACTACTGGTAGTTCTGGCAATATTTTTGCCTATTTCTTTTGTTAAAAACAGCTAGTGCACCTGATGTAATCTATTATTTATTTATTCATTTATTTCCGGCATTTTACCCCGCTCTTCTCAACCCCCGAGGGGGGACTCAGAGCGGCTTCCAAAAAGGCACAATTCGATGCCAACACAGTAAAACACATAAAACACAGTATAAACCCCCCCCCCAAACATTACACATTAAAATACAATTACATCAACATATCATACACATTCATTTAAGTTTTTTAAAAAAACAACAAAAACAAACAAACTCAAGAAAACCAACAAATAAACAAAAACCAGTGTTCCGTCTATAAAAGTATTGAGCCCTATTCATAAAACTTTCCATTAAAATCCAGTCTAAAATGCTGCCTAGTGCTACTGTGCAAACGCCTGGTCCCATAGCCAGGCTTTAATTTTTTTCCTGAATGTCAGGAGGGATGGAATTGATCGTATGTCACTAGGAAGCGCATTCCACAGATGGGGAGCCACCACCGAGAAGGCCGTCTCCCTCTACTTCTTTGTATTTACTAAACTGGTTCTCAAACTTTGGTCACCCAGGTGTTTTGGAATTCAACTCGCAGAAGTCATAACCAACTTGGCCAACAGTCAGGATTTGGGGAGATGACTTTCAAAACATCTTGTGGACCAATGTAGAAAACACAAGCTTAAGAGTATACAAAATCTAAGGTCTACATACAATCTATTGTTACGGCTAACAACGTAGTTTCTGTATGCCAGGGGTGCCCACACTTTTTCAGCATGAGAGCTACTTATAATAAAACCAAGTCAGAAATATCTACTGAGAGAGAAGCAGGGTGGAGCAGGGGGAGGGGGCTTGGCTTGGCGCGGCCTGGCTCTGCCCCCTCTGGCTTTAGCTCTAGCCACTACTGGCTTGGCACTACTCTCATGCCTGGAGAAGCTGTGGTAGCGCTGAAGTCGGGGGAGGGGAGGGGCTTAGTGCGGCCTGGCTCCACCCTCTCTGAGAAGCGCCCCATCCGGCTGGGATCGACCTGTCGATCACGATCGACTTCCTGGGCAGCCCTGCTGTATGCCTTTCAGAAAACCACTTTACTATCAACGTGTCAGTATTTCATCAGATGTGAGGGGCTGCTCCTGTCAAGGAGCAGCAGTGATCTGCTTGTAATTATTTACCATTTTAGATCCTATCCGGCTTCAGGTTTGTTTTGGAAAGGAAGTTCAGCCCCGTGGGCTAATTATAAAAGTAACATTGCCACTTATTATAACAGTTGCTAAGAGGTGCAAAAAAAAAGGGTTTTAAAAACTTAAATCATCCCCCAGAAGCTAGTGCAGCATGATGTAGTTTCCAAACAAAACCAACACATGCAATGGTATCCAACAAACCAAGGTCAATCATAAAGAACTCCCAATTCTCCATTTTCATCATAATCATGAACCTAAGGCCATAATCTAAACAAGAGGATGGTCTCCTCAGATGCTCATTTTTTGTCCCCAAGTAGGAAACAAGTTTCTTTTGAGCACCATCATCCTGAAAGGAGTTAAAAATGACAAGAACACACTAACAATGTATCTACAGAATACTTTATTTTTAAAAAAGGGAACACAGGTTCTTCACTTCTTGAAACAGACTGCATAATTTTAATTATGGAATAAAATTTTTGAGGAGTTGTAACTGTGGTTCAGCAATAAAGGCTTTAAAACATTCTCAAATTACCAATGGACAACAGTATGATCACATAAAAAAGAGACAGCAGATACAGAAAATCTTCCTTGGGGACACCATGTGGACAGTCTCTAACCACGAGTCAACCTGAACATGAGCTGAATTGTTTGGTCACGATGGACAAGGATGGTACTTGCTAGAGACATCATAGCAGACAGAGTACAGCAAAGTATGTTTAACATACTCTAGAGACACACCGATGTCTTACTACATAGTTTTCCCGGTTAATGTTGGTTGCCAAGAATGGCTTAGTGTTTTACTGGCGGGATAACAGCAGATTACTTCAAGAAAGCATTATTGGTTTTGTATTTACTTGCCATATTGGCAAAGTCTAAAGAAGCTGTGTCATTAAATACTGAAGAGGGAGAGGAGGAATGACAACCTTTTAACAAAAACTGATTACCAAAACATTTCTACATATAGATATGCTCCATTGTTGTGTGCCATTGCACCCATTACATATTTATATAAACTGCCCAGTCACATCTTGCTGTGAATTTCACGTGATGACTAAATAAAAAAGATAGCTGGGTAAAGCTTTATTTACTAGCAGTGCAAAAATATTCAATATCTCCCAGGATTTCTTCTTTCATACAGAGTTCTGGCAACCAATATTGGTTTAACAGCATCTACATAAAGTCTTGACAGCACATTTGGTATTTTACATGCTTTATTAAAATGGTATTCATATTTACAGTATCTGTACGAACCATCCTCCCATCTCTTGCATTCAAGCACCCATGCACACCCTTCACTTTACAAATATGAGGGTAGGATCCTTGAATTTCCAGGAGTTCCTTAGGGATGGAAAAGGGAAGAGGGTTTATTTAAAAAGCAAAGGGGAATGCATTTGGCCATTACACTGCTAATTAAGTTTGTGTATATTAACATATATATATATGGCAGTAACACTGAGTATTCCTTTACATCTATATACAGAATGACATCAATGTTTTCCAGTCAACTGAATAATTAACCAGTCCTCGATGCTGCTTTTAGTGACTCATGTCACGTTTGGGCTTTTCCCTTAAAACAATTCAAGTCTCTAAGTGAAATAAGGCACAATTCTTGTGATTTGATTGAGGGGAAAGAAAAGCATAAAAGGCAGGTTTCAGATGGCAGCTTCTGCAGAGAAATTTTCCTCTTGGAGAATCTATCTGACACTCCATAATCTGCAGTCATATGGACTAGCTTTTTTGCCATGGAAACCAGTGGCCCACAAAATAGTTTGAGTATTCCCATTTCATTAGCCAAATTCACTTGGGAATACTTACAACTATTTTTTCCATTTAGTGCTGAAGAAGTAAAAATGGCATATGAAACACTTAAGCTTGTAAATAAACTGTTCAAAGGCTTCAACATGCTAAAAGGAATAGTTTTCTTTGCATTTCAAATCCCTGGCCCCACATCATTAATGAAGCCTTTCAGACTTTACAGTTTTAACTGCAACAACAACAAAAATGTTTGGCAGCACAAAGAGTGCCTAGTAATGAAATCTTCACCAAAAGATGTTGTACAAAACCCATCATGTTTTATGCAGCAGATGAATTGTACCCAAAGATGTAGGGCATTCGATGACAGGAAATAAGAGATTGCAGTTCCAAAGGCCCCTGACTTTGGTGATTTACAAAGTTCAATCCTGCTTAGTGTGATCCTTGGTATCTTCCTCATCTGTATATTCTGACGGTTCCTCTCCTGGCTTTAGGAGTCTACCTACATAGTCATATTTTTCTGGGAAAAGACAAAATATATGTTGCAGTCAAAAGAAGCTAAATTACATAAAACATACTTTTAAAGTTCAAATTAATAGACAACATAATATGCTGATTTTCACAAACATCTTGGCTGTTTTGCTTCTGCAGTGGAAAGAACATAGAAGAGATTGGGACTGAAGCTGTTGTGCATGAATGATTTGCTTGACAGAATGACTAACTTCTGAAATTTCTAGAAGCAGAACATAAAATTGGAAATTGAGTGGTACTGAGATTACGGATGTGCTCCAGCTGTCTATGAGCACTTCCAAAGCTGCAGTTCAACTTTCTCTAACAAGAATTCAACACTACATAGCCTACAGAAATGGATGAAAAGAAGCTGTCGCTCAAATTGTGAGGAAATGGGTTCAGATTGTTGCCTCAAATCAGCAGTGAGATGAAGGTGAAGGCAACTATTTATTAGGAGCAATTGCCTCCACATTCTCTGACATGTTTTTAATTATTATTTTAAGTACTGTAGATCTTGCTGTATTGGGCCATGCCAGCCTACAAATAACAATGCTCCTTAGTCTGTACCACATACTTCATACTTAACATGAAACTAATGTTTACATGAAATGAGCCTGAAATGACACTTGAACCTGAAAGTCATTACCATTAACAGCAATTTGTGGACAGTAATTGAGGAATCTCTTTAAAAAGCACCCCTAGCTATGAAATTACTGTTTTACTGGACAAAAGAATTGTGAATTACAATATTACCTTTAAATTGCATTTCCCATTCTCTAACACTTTCCATTTGTACTGCATTTAAGTCTGATAGGTCATCATATTCATCTCTGAGTGCATCTTTATCTAGACAAAAAGTTGCTAGTCCCCTTGAGGCATCTCTGCCAGCAAATATTCCATAAGGCCCCTCTGAAAATAGAAAGAAAGGGACATTCAGTCATTTGATTACATATGAGATAATTCCATCCTTTCAGAATACTGTTGCCTTCTCTAAAGCAGAACTACAAATTTAGGAAGCAGACCCCATCCCAAAACAAAAAAGAACTACAATTCCCTCAAAAATTGGTTTTGTACCCAAATACAGGTATATCTCTACGCTACCATATAATGCAGCTTGAAACTAGACTCATATAGTACATTTCAATGCAGTTAAACTGCATTGATATGTTCTTAGATATTACTTTTAACAGAAAATGTATCAGGGAGAAATAACATGGAATTAATAAGGAATTCAAAATGTTTTAACAACTTAACCCCCCAAATATCCAAGGTGAAATGAAATAGGAAAGTTGTTTAAGTAAATGAAAACATTTTCAACCTTCTAGAGACCACGTATAAGCTTCTTCAAAAGTATCCAGGGATGACATTTTATTTCACAATTTTTCTTAAGATATTAATTTTGGTGACAAAATTTACTGATTTTTATTATAACATGCTGGGCAAAGCTGGTGAGGAAGATTATCTGCTTTCCCTCTCTTCCAGCTCTGTTTTGCTGTTCATACATAATAAGGGGTTCTGGAGACAGATGCTATTTACTTTTCCTATTTTAGGCAACTGCACACAACTACATAGGATTAGTTAGAGAAAATCCTGCTCTTTTCAAGCTTATCTTTTGAAGGTGTTGGCAAACTGGGCTTATTTCTTGGTACCTAAGGACTTTGGCAGTCTGCTGTAACGGAATTTGGCAACACAACTAATATTTATCAATTTAACCTTTGGAAATAATTTAACTGGAATCTTAAGATAGGCAGTAAATCACTAACTTAGTCATTAGAAACAGAATGCAGAAATTCAAACTAGAGGAAATGAGCCTTCTGCTTCAAGGAAAGCGAATTTTTCAATATTTATACTGAAAGAACCTATTAGGATCACCACAAAACAATAATAGTTCTACATATTTGATATCATATGGACATTAAGAGGACAAAGCGATACAGGACCAATGTGTGCTAAAATGTGAAATAAAAAAGGTAAGGAAAGTGTAACTGGCTCTTCCAGAAAGTGAAATTTGTTATTTTTCTTGGAATGAACAAGAATTTTTATTTAAAGTGAAGAATTCTGAAATGATACTTCTGCAAAGCTAAAGAGATGTTAGGCAATACAGAATAAATAACTTCAAGTTTAATGTCAGAGTCAGACCTTTAACAACTTCTGAATAGTACTAGTTGTTACCTAAAAAAAACCAAGATCATTTTAGCAAATATAAGAATATAGATCTCAGATATAAGATAGTCAGTGTCCCATTTACAGATGATAAAATAGCAAATGGATCAGCTCATTGTTTAGGGAAACAGCAAAAACCAGTGTGGAGTAATAGTTTGAGTCAAGAACTATGACCTGAGGCCATTCAAATCTCTGCTCAGCCATGGAAATCTACTGGGTGACTTTGAGCAAGTCACACACTCTCACCCTCAGAGGAAGACAAATGTCACATAACAGCAATAAGAGAAACAACAGATATTTTGCAATCTTCAATTAATTTTGCACAAACACAATTATTGAAGAAATTGTTCTCTCTATATATGGCTGGAGTTACACTAATCTATCAATCTCATGAAGATCATAAGTCACGAGTCAGATTTAGAGATTTCAAAGAATAGAATAAACTCTGGCCAAATCTATACAAGACGGAGATTAATCTTCCACATCTTCTGTGGCTACTTTCTTATGTAGAAAGTAGCCACAGAGGCCTACTCCCCATTTAGACAAGAGACTACGATTCTCATTTTATATAGGCAGCATGGTAGCAGCTTTCATGGCAATGGGATGATGACTGTGATCTTTATTTTAGACTGAATTTTAAAAGAGCTATCCAAAACACTGAACCTATTTTCACTAACTACGGTAGCAATAGACTACTGTCCCAAGTAATACTGTAACACAAAAACAACGTGATACACCTTTAAAAATACATCTGAAACCAAACCAGTTATTTTTCATTTAGAGAATAATTGCCTGTTCACTGCTACAAAAGATGAGAGATCACCCAGAAGTGACAATTTGTAAGTTTTAGATTGTAATGAAAAGCCCATCAATCTAGCAGGTCTTTTCTGCATGTACAAAGAGCATTGGGCACAAAGAATATTATGCCGGATAATACAACACAGGGAAAGACCCTCCAAACCATACTATGATATATTTCCACTGGAAGTTACCACAGAGTTGCCCTGGACAATCTAATGAAAGTAGTGTTTCACTATTAAAGAAGTTTATCAAATGAATTCCAGACCCCCCCAATAGATATGACTTCAGTAGGACACGTGATTTGTTTACAAGCTAATTCCTGCCCCCAAACCAAATTCCAATGTGTCAAAGGAAACTTTCTGAGCAGCTGACCAAAAGAAAATATTACATCATCATCCCTCCTCAATGCAGTTTAATATAATGTTGCATACTAATGTTCCCATTTACTGTAGTTCAAGAGACTGAGGTGTAAGGATAAATGTCACTGAAACCAACAGAGCATCAAGAAACAACATTTTGGCTACACTGTGTCCTTTTCAACAGGAATATAATGGCACCACACTTACAGACTGTACTTTGCCTTGGATTGAAGTTATCTGCTTTGATCTTTCTAATGATCTGGTTTGCAACCCTAAACATCTTTCAGTGTAATACTGATTCTGGAAATGATGCCATTTATACTGTAGCATTAATGCAGGTTGTCATCACTTTAACTGCCATGGCTCAATGATATGGAATCCTGGGATTCAAAGTTTGGTGGGGCATCAGTACTCTTGGCCAGGGAAGGCTAAAGACCTTGCCAAACTACGCCTCCTACACTTACTCGGCACTGAGCCATGGTAGTTAAAGTTGAGTCAAACTGCATTAATGCTACAGTATAGATGCATCCTAAGCTTATCTATTTCCTATTCAGGTGATCCTTTGTTTAAGTTACCCAAGAAAATAGGACATTTTTATTCAGATTCATTTAACTGCCTATTAGTGACACAAGGCTTTACACTTCATAGGCCATGCTGAAGACTGATGAGAACTGTAGTACAATTACTTCTGAAGACTCATGTTTTCCCCTTTCCTTGTTTAAAGCATGACAGATACAAATCTATTGTTTACCTTTAGCAAGAAATATTTCCTAGAGGAAACATTTATTATCACAATACTGTATATTGTTGCTAGGCAAATTAATTTTGCCAGGTATGAGGCATGTGTCATTTGCAGTGATGCATAATGGATTCATGAAACCTAAGAGTTGTTCATTACACTGTTGATGAGTAAAAGAACCTTCCATATATGTATGTGTGTGTGTGTGTGTGTGTGAGAGAGAGACTGTTCTACACACACACTTGAAATAACATGTTTCAAAGCTAAACAGTGACTTACTAAAGGACATATTACTCTCTATTGCAGCACCCAGATATCCCAGAAGATCAGAAATTAACCCAAATATCCAGATGAACAAGACTCAGAGGCCCAATAACACATTAGCTGTTTGTATTCACCACCGATTTCACCCCATAACTACAAGTGACAAATCTATGGTGTGTTCTGATTTACATACAAATTCTACTTATCTACAGAACCTATCTTGTTGGTAACTTGGAGACTGTCTGTATAAACATAGCCAAAAATGGGGTGTGTCTTAGAATCACAAATATGTCATATATATTTTTGGTGGTAGTACAGAAATTAGGGTGCGTCACAATTAACTGAAGAAATACACTAGTTATACTCACAAAAGTCTGTAGTATTTGACTCAATCAGTAACTTTTTATGTTTGGCACTACCCACAAAGTTGATAATATCAATTTAGCTCTTGCACTTCTGTTCTTTTAGCTAAACACTATGTATGTCAAGAACGATCTTTGTGATCATATTGCAATATAGTATAGCAGATTTAAATAAAACAAATGTCTTTTAATGATTGAATTAAAACTGTGTATTTGACAGAAATTATATTTCCAAGTCAGTTTTTGTAAAATATGGACTATTAGTACTACTACAACTCTGTGATGAGAAGATTGCTAAGTGGAAGTTAAAGGACATGCAGAACTTCAAAATTACTGCTCTACCTATCTACATATGCTTGTGTTGAAAAGTCCTGCACAATGACAAAATAACTAGGTCCTTCTGAAAAAACAAACCTGGCTTTAACTAGAACAATCTTGATCAGATTTCAGGAAATTACATGTATGCATATTCAAAAGTAAATGGATTAGATAACGTGCCTCAAACTTTGAAAAGGAAACGTTGAGAAATCAGTTCACATTGGGTGGGTTCTACAAGTGCCCAAGGCACTTAATAAAGAAAAAACCTGGCTTTAGCTAGAATTTCAACCAAATGTCAAGAGATTACATGCATGCACATTCAAAAGTAAATGAACTAGACAGGAGGCCTCAAAATCTGAAAAGGTAAGAAGGTATATTTGAGCTTGGGTGTGAGAGACCAGGGCGAGTCTAGTTCTTCCAGATGTTTTTAAACTGACTCTCAGAATCTCTAAACCAGGGGTTCTCAAACTGTGCTCCTCTAGATGTTTTGGACTTCAGCTCCCACAATTCCTAACAGCTGGTAAAGTATAGCCAATGCTAAGGGGTTATGAGACCTGCAACCCAGAACAATACCTGGATCTGTTTACAACCCAGGACTGCACATTTAAAACTACTGGAAGCATAAAAAGGGTTAGAACCAACACTGTTCTACACAAAAACCATGACTACTTTGATGGGAGGCCAACAACAACCTCAGGTGCTGTAGTCTGTATCTCATAGGAAGAAACTAGCAAAACCTAAGTATTCCTTGTCTAAGAAAACAATTTGGCAACAAGAGATTTGCAGACAGACACACTAGGTTGTTGTCTGTAGCACTATGTTGTTTATGTTGCTGTTTGCTCTAAATACCCTAAAGACATCAGATCATTTGTTCTTTGAAGTATCAGCCCTAGTTTGTACTTGAATGAAAGGCTGTCAAGGAATGCCAGGTGCCATACGGTGTATTTCGTAGGAAGGAACTGGCAAAACCACCCCCTTGAGTCTTCCTTGCTTGAGAAAACCCAATGGGATGCCACATGGTAACAGAAGATTTGAAGAAAAATGCTAGATTGTAGCAGCATATTGATTACACTGCTCTTAGCCCAAAATACTCTAAAGGCATCTGATCTTGGAAGGGTCAGCCCAGATTAGTACTTGGGTGGGAGGCCACCAATGAATCCTAGGTGTTCATGTAATGGCCATATGGCGACAGGCAACTTGAAGACAGAGGCAGAAAAGGTACATCTACATTATAGAATTAATACAATCTGATATCACTTAAACTGCCATGTCTTGATGCAATGGAATCATGGCAGCTGTTGCTTTACAAGGTCTTTAGCCTTATCTGCCAAAGACTGCTGGTGCCTCAACAAACTACCAATCCCATGATTCCATAGCACTGAGCCACGGCAGTGAAAGTGGCTTCAAACTGCATGAATTTTACAGTGAAGAATGTAAATGCACTCGAGGTCTTCCGGAGCCCTTTCCAAACGGCTGAATAAAATCCCACATTATATGCTTTGAACAGGAATATATGGCAGCGTGGACTCAGATAACCCAGCCCCATTCCACATAATGGAATAAAACCCCACATTTTCTGCTTTGAACTGGAATGTATAGCAGTGTGAACTCAGATAACCTAGTTCAAAGCAAACACTGTGGGATTTTCTGCCTTCATACTCTGGATTATATGTGTGGAAGGGCCCTGACAGGCTCATCTGACACCAGTTCCCTGTATGTGGGTGTGTAAAGCAACAAGGCTCTTTCTCACAGGTGTGTGTCCTGTTATTACTTCATGGAGCAACACGTTTCTCCACCAGCCCATAAACACACTGGTTCAAAATACCAAAGGGGATTCCTGTCTGAATCAGACATCCTCCTTTCAAATATCATCAAAAAAGAAACCACCTGTAAAACAAAGGTGGAGTCTTTTTATGATATTTGAAAGAAGGATGTCTGATTTGTTTTACACGACAGTGGCAGCTCGAATAGTATATACTAGATCCTGAAAAACCTCAGAGATACCTCCCTTAGAAGAATGGGAAAAATACATTACAGATTTGCTGATAATGGATAAAATAACTGTACTATTAAAGAGAACTTTGTTAATTAATGGAAACCAATAATTCAATATCTCAATGTAAAATTAAACTAAAAATATACAAAGAGGCTCCTATAAGATTGTAGACAAGGAGGAAATGGATATTAAGTTACAGCCTATGATGGGATGAGTCCTTCCAAAGTATCTTCATTCGTGAAGTAATGCCAGAGAGAGAGAGAGAGAGAGAGAGAGAGAGGGAGGTGATGATGCCTTTATATGTATTATTTAAATAGAAGACTGTGACCCCTTAAAGAAAATGTATTATCTGAGAAAAGATTATGAAACACTAATAGCTGGAAAGTATTGCACTGTATGCAACAAATATTTACAAATGTATGTCTATTTGAATAAATAAATAAATCTTAAAAAAGGATTCCACCTAAACATTAGGAAGACCTTAAGACAAGCATAGGCAAACTTCAGCCCTCCAGGCATTTTGAACTTCAACTCCCATCAAGCTCATAATAAAAGATTACAACTAAAAGTATTCAAACTAATCTTCCCCTGTACACATTTTAACCATCCGATTCTGAATTAATTTATTCTAGTATCTGTTTCATCACTGAAGGAAGTACCACCTTAAAGAAAAGCACCGGGAATAATAGTAGTAATATTTGCCATTATTATGGCTTGCAGTTGTTATTTTGTATTATTATTTATATATTTATATATAAATAATATCCTTATGATTTATATATTTATATGCATATATGTATATTTATTACATTATTTATTATATTCATATATAAGATCATTGTGTCATTTATATTTAATTGTTATGTTTTAACACTATTGATATTATTTATTACTTTATTTATTATATATAGGCAAACTTCAGCCCTCCCAGCTATTAGGAATTGTGGGAGTTGAAGTCCAAAATGCCTGGGTATGTGATAGAGCAGGCCTGGGCAAACTCTGCCCCTCCAGGTGTTTTGGACTACAACTCCCACAATTCCTAACAGCCGGTAGGCCTGTGATAGAGTCTCCTTCTCTGGAGTCTTTAAGCAGAGCCTAGATGGCTATTTGTAGGGTTGGGCTTTGATGGTGTACTCCCTATATGGTAGAATGGGGTTGGAATGGATGAGCTTTGGGTGCCCCTTCCAACTCTATAGAGCAGGTATGGGCAAACAATGCATAATTACACTGCCTGGGGGGTGGGGGTGGTGGAGGCTTTCAAGCAGAGATAGGCTGTTAGGAATTGTGGGAGTTGAAGTCCAAAACGCCTGGAGGGCTGCAGTTTGCCCATGCCTGCCATAAGAGCTTGTTTGTCAGTGGAATAGGATGCCTGAGTGTGTGTGTGAGAGAGAACCTGCTTCTTTCTCTGGAGTCTTTAAGCAGAGCATGGATGGCTACTTGTAGGGTTGGGCTTCGATGGTGTACTCCCTATGCTGTAGAATGGGGTTGGAATGGATGAGCTTTGGGTGCCCCTTCCAACTCTATAGAGCAGGTATGGGCAAACCATGCGTAATTACACTGCCTGGAAGGTGTGGTGGAGGCTTCCAAGCAGAGATAGGCTGTTAATAATTGTGGGAGTTGAGGTCCAAAACACCTGGAGGGCCGGAGTTTGCCCAGGCCTGTGATAGAGTCTCCTTCTTTGGAGTCTTTAAGCAGAGCCTAGATGGCTATTTGTAGGGTTGGGCTTCGATGGTGTACTCCCTATGCTGTAGAATGGGGTTGGAATGGATGAGCTTTGGGTGCCCCTTCCAACTCTATAGAGCATGTATGGGCAAACCATGCGTAATTACACTGCCTCGGGGGTGTGGTGGAGGCTTCCAAGCTCAAGAAAGAGAGTATATGGCCAAATGGTCTAGGAATCTAGGCTTTAAGATCCAACCCCAGATGTGGAAAAGTATTTGGTGTAACACAGTAAAGAGATCACTAAGCAACTCTTTCAGGGAGAACTGGGTCAAAATGATCTATCGGTGGTACCTATCCCCAGAGAAAATAGCCAAAATGTATAGAGGGGCGGATCCAAAATGCTGGAAATGCGGGAACAAAAACGGCACCTTTTTTCACGCATGGTGGACGTGCCCCAAGGCGTCCACATATTGGACAATGATACACAGGGAAATACGTAAGATGATCAATTACAAGGTGGAGAAAAAGCCTGAAACCTTCCTATTGGGGATAGGGGGAGAAGCTGCACCTTTTGAGGAAAGGAAAATTTTAGGGATAGGAATAACTGCAGCTAGAATCCTGTACGCAAAGTACTGGAAATCATCGACAACCCCAACGAAAGAAGAGTGGTTTATTAAAGTTATAGAAACAGTACAGATGGATTGGTTAACGGAAAGGATGAGAAACAAAAATAAAAAGGATCAGGAAAGAACGGATTGGGAGGCAATTAGAGAGTACTCTAGAAAGGAGTTTAATGTTGATTTGATATTAGACTAAGCTTAAGATATATCGCTCTTATACCCAAATACAGGAATTAAAAGAAGAGATCTAGATGGGGAGGGAACGAAGAAGGCGAAAAATAAGAAGCGGTCTCAGCTCTCCACCCAACTTTGTCTGCGCACACTGTATCACGCTCCATCTCTGGAGCCTGTGTAACCAGGGGAACCATCTCTGGGTTCCCGTGGTAACATGTTTTCTTCTTGGTTTTTTTCTGTATGTCAACTGTTATATCCTTTTTTTCTTTTCTGTTTTTAATCTTCTGAAAATCAATAAAGAATTTTACTTTAAAAAAAAACAAAACACCTGGAGGGGCAGAGTTTGCCCAGGCCTGTGATAGAGTCTCCTTCTCTGGAGTCTTTAGGCAGAGCCTAGATGGGCTTCGATGGTGTACTCCCTACACGGTGGAATGGGGTTGGAATGGATGAGCTTTGGGTGCACCTTCCAACTCTATAGAGCAGGTATGGGCAAACCATCCGTAATTACACTGCCTGGGGGGGGGGGGTGTGGAGGCTTTCAAGCAGAGATAGGCTGTTAGGAATTGTGGGAGTTGAAGTCCAAAACGCCTGGAGGGCTGCAGTTTGCCCATGCCTGCCATAAGAGCTTGTTTGGCAGTGGAATAGGCTGCCTGAGTGGGTGTGTGTGAGAGAACCTGCTTCTTTCTCTGGAGTCTTTAAGCAGAGCATGGATGGCTACTTGTAGGGTTGGGCTTCGATTTGTGTACTCCTACACGGTAGAATGGGGTTGGAATGGATGAGCTTTGGGTGCCCCTTCCAACTCTATAGAGCAGGTATGGGCAAACCATGCGTAATTACACTGCCTGGGGGGGGGCGTGGTGGAGGCTTCCAAGCAGAGACAGGCTGTTAGGAGTTGTGGGAGTTGAAGTCCAAAACACCTGGAGGAGCAGAGTTTGCCCAGGCCTGTGATAGAGTCTCCTTCTCTGGAGTCTTTAGGCAGAGCCTAGTTAGGCTTCGATTGTGTACTCCCTACACGATAGAATGGGGTTGGAATGGATGAGCTTTGGGTGCCCCTTCCAACTCTATAGAGCAGGTATGGGCAAACCATGCGTAATTACACTGCCTGGGAGGTGTGGTGTACCCCTACATGGCAGAATAGGGCTGGAATGCTTTGGGTGCCCTTTCCAACTCTATAGAGCAGGCCTGGGCAAACTTGGGCCCTCCGGGTGTTTTGGACTTCGACTCCCACAATTCCTAACAGCCTACCGGCTGTTAGAAATTGTGGGAGTCGAAGTCCAAAACACCCGGAGGGAAGGCCCAAGTTTGCCCAGGCCTGCTCTATAGAGTAATACACTGCTGCCTGGGCGTGTGTTGGATGGAGGCTTGGGGTGGCCATCTGTCGGGAAGGCTTTCCCTTTCTCACCGGGCCCGTAGAACTTGCTGCCTTTGGTCACGTCGAAGACTTTGCCGTTGACGGCGAGGAGGAGGCGCGGCGTGCGGGGCGCCGTCGTACTCGCGCAGCTGCTCCAGCGAGAAGTCCCGCCGCTTCATCCGGGGCAGCGCGTCGGCCGGGCTGGCAGGCGCCGCGCCCCCGGCCCCGCTCCTTTTCGCCCAGCGCCTGTAGAGCTGGTAGGCCAAAGCGCCGTCAGCGCCACGAACGCCAGGCTCAGCAGCATGTCGAGGCCCCCGCCGCCTCCCAGCCAGCCCCCGGCCGCCGCCGCCGCCGCCGCCGCCTCCTCCTCGGGGCCTCCTCCTTCCTCGGCGCCGCCTCCTTGCTCGGTCCTTAGCTTCCCACCGCCATCGTCCGCCATCACGGCCTCTGCCTGAAAGGAACCGCTCCGCCCCACCCGGGCAGGCCGAAGGGGGGCGGGGCCACGCGCTGAGGTTGCTTTCTCGACTCCGGCTCTCCGATTGGACGCCGGGAAGGACACGTCATCCGCGCTGGCTCGCGCCTGAGAGGACGAATGGGAAGCCAGGCGCACGCGGCGGCCCAACGGTCTGCCTTCCTTTTGCTTCCCCTCCCCCCCCCTCCCTGTTGGTAGACAGACAGAGTTTGCGTTTAGGCGGGGAGGCAGAACAGGAGAGGAAAAAGTCTGTTGTGGCGCGCGCGCGCACGGCGGGCTGGCTTGGCTTGGCTTGGCTGGTTGGCTGGCTGCCGTGCGCACGCGCTCTTCCTTTTCCCCCCGCTCGCTCGCGCTTGAGAGACCCTTTGTCCGGGGTCACGTGGTGGACCCCCTCCCCGCCCCCCAGCCAGGAATGCGGCGCGCGGGAATCTCTCACTTGCAAACTGGAATTCAAGCAAGCGCGCGCCTTAGCTAAGACCAGAAACATTAATGAAGAGCAGAAACATTAAGGAATTAATTATTATATAATATATATATATAATATATATATATAATATAATAAATAATAAATGCAATTATTTTTATATATGAAAAAAATTGTATATTAATATAAATATATATTTTATTATATTGAGAAGGACGAGGTATAAATGTTCTAAATCAACGAACAAACAAATAAATATATATTAATAGAATTATTAAATAATATAAATATTAATATACGTAATATATTGAGAAGGATGAGGTATAAATGTTCTAAATAAGTGAACAAACAAAAATGGATATAATTAATAAATAACAAATATTAATATAAGTAATATTGAAGCAGAACCGGGAGTTCTAGAACTCCAAGTGGTGATTACTGTTGTTACATGACATTTCATTAATCCAATAAACATTACACAAATCATTTACATCATTTCTCTGTCATCACTAAAAATGAGAACAATAGCCATCTATAAAGTATTCCTTCTCACAGTGCAAGCTATCAATGCTGAGCCTCTCTCTGTTCTTTGACTTGCAACATTAGTTCCGGGCTTCCTGCCAGCAGAGAAGGTCGAACTCTTTGCCATGCGCACTGGTGTTTCCCATTTACACTAGGAATCCCATTAACTTTCATAGCTCAAGCTGCACTGTTTTCCACCCATCTAGCCTAAAGAGTCTCAAATCGGGCACAGGGTGTATTAAAGTAACATTTAATCAGGGTGTTAGTCTTCCATAGCATGTGCCTGTCTGATTCCAGACACCAAAACCCTCTTTTTCAGAGTTGACACG